>CAJNSZ010000024.1:1104747-1289335 GCA_905329745.1 Rotaria sp. Silwood2
TGTACACAACACTTCCAAAAAATGTCTCAAATTCAGAAACTCCTTTCTGAAAAAGGAAAACCAATGCTCCTCCACAAAAGTTAAAAATGAATTAATTGATCAATCTCACATGTTTGAAAATAAAAGTAATTAAGAGCGATATCGACATATTGATCGCAACGATATTGTTCTCGACGAACAGAACGAAAGAAAATATTCTGCGACGAATTGATCGGTCACCGGGTGGCAACTCAGTCTTCTGTGTTAAAACGAGAATGCTCTTAAGACGGTCAAAGTAAAAGGAGTTTTCAAAAGAAACCTCTCATTTCTTTATCAACAGTGCATTTTTATTACTCTATGAGTGTTATTACCAACAACACAACGAACAGCATTCTTTTTTCTCAAGCTTCCTCCGTCTTCATCGTGTACTAATAACATTGATTACATGAATGATATCAGGGTGTGGGTGTGAATGCGTGAGTATGAGGTGCGAATGAAGGTGTGAATGTGAATATGGGCGTAAATCTGAGTCAAGAGAAGACCCATGCTCATTCACACGCACCCGCACCCTAATTGGCTAGCTTGAAATAACTTATAGGAAAACATACGAGGAACGAATAAGCACTTCACGATTATGGTAACTTTCACTATGAAATAGTTGTTCATTTAATTGAACAATATCACAATCCATTTAAGATATAGTACATTCTGCCATTCTTCTCATAATACTATTAGATCTGTCGGAAATCGATATTATAGTTTTAAAAAATTTTGTTACTTTTGACATAAAAAATGTTGCTTTTTTTCTCCTTTTCTCATAAATTTCTTTTTCAAGAACATGCCGAATCGTACAAGTCTTAGTAGTTTATTCGATTTTTATTGGAATCAATTAAACCTTTACAAAGAAAGTTTAGTCCTGATAGCTCATTTTTGTTTATTCGAGCTTGAATTTTCTCTAAAAAATATAACTCAAGAAATATATATTTTTGTAAGTAATTATACTCATGGTTCTCTTGATACAATTTATATCAAAGAAAACTATGAAATTAATATATAAGATATTTTTTTAGAAGTAATAATTATTCGATTTGTAAAGTAAAAATTACTTCTTTCTATCATGATGACATTTAGGGTTTTGTCTCAAAACATGTGAAATAAAATATTATTTGTCCATATTTGTACATATTGTATGAATGAAAAGTTATAAGAGCTTAGTTAAGCTTTCCGAAGTTATCTAGAGGCAGTGATGACGAGTGATTCAATGGAAACGTGATTATTGTTATTGTGATTAAATAATTCCACGTTTGGGTGTGGATTATAGACGAAAACGAGTCAGAAAAACCGTGATTGCACCGAGAAAGAATACTGCTGACTTCTTCTTTTCATCAAACTCACGACGATTGATCTCCAAAACAATGTATGACGGCATAAAAATGGAAGAAAACATTTGTAATTCAGATTTTAAGCTTGCTGGTCATCGGATGAAAGTTGCCAGCAAGTCATACCATGATTTTCAGAATGTTTTGATCTATGAAATCGAACAAGCACGTTTTGTAAGCTAAGCATGTTTGGAGAAAATAAGAAGCGTCTAGAATTTCTCATAGAACTATCTAGATATCTATCTAAATTGTGGCTTTTAAATAGATAGAACTATTTAAGCGATTGGCAATGCGTAGTTTTGTCATACTAGTTTAAAAAACAATGCGTTTGAGATGATTGCTTGCATATGCTACAAGTAATTTATCGGTAATATCATGCTACAAGACCTCTAAAGTCAAAAAACGAAAGAATAATTTGAATAGGAAGTTATCAATATGTGGTAACTTTGACATGCATATGTATCACTCACTATTGTCCATGATGTTGTTTCTTATCATAATACTTGAGATTTTGATTTGTTTTAATAGCTGACGACACAACTAAAGCGATTAGATTGCATAAACTATTTATATCTTAAGAACCACACAATTTTCTCAAAGTTTGTCAAAAATTAAATAGGCAAAATTTTCTGCTGGCTTAGGCGATTGAACCTTTGCATCCCATCTTATACATCGATGATACATATGCATATGAAATACGCTGTAGTTGAACGTACAAACATGTGAAAATAGTTAGATCAGATGATAATTATGTATATAGAATAAATGAAATAGATGAGTACACGGCGGATAATGATAATATCGAACGATCATCGAGGTTGCTTGCTGTTGGATTCAAGCTAGAAAGATTTCACAATATTAGCAGGTCAAAAATCGATAGAGGACGAACAGTTTATGTCTGTACTTTCAAATCTTGTACTCGTGTCATTACTTTAAAAATCATATCATGTTCCAATAAGTGGTGCAAAGTATAATCTTGATCTCAAATTATTAGAATATCTTAAAAATCTATTATTCAGATTGAAACTAGAGTGAAATAAGTGTCAAGGCGAAGACTCGAGATTAACCTTATTCTCAAGATATCAACAAATATTTTACTCTAATTAAATCTGTTGAGTACTTGGTGACTAAAGTGTTTGTAATGTGAGAATGCAATATAAATGAAGTCAACATAATTTTCTGTATCTCAGACAAGGATCGTCATCACGAGAGAGCTGCTCTGTTGCCACGTCCTACAGGGCAAAGGTTTTTTTCCCTGTCCTGCTCGACCTGCAGAGCAGCCAGAGGAAGACACAAAGCAGGTCAAATTATTTCGCCCTGAGAAACTATGTACTAAATCTCAAGTTAGAGGTACTTTCTTAATCAAAGTTTTTAATCTTTTGTATATATAGATGAGACATCGCTATAAACTATACACGTCTATATTTCACCCAATATATTTCTTCGTGATAATTTTTACATTTCGCTACTCGTTTTTATTTCTTTCCTATGAATAGAATAGAGATCAGAGATCATCATCAATGCAGAGCATCCTGGCGTCCTGAACTCCGGGCGAAGAGCAAGGCAGGTCAAAATAGTTTGCTCTGATAACATCTTTTTAAAGAAAAAGTCATTTGAAATCGTTTACTAAATCCAAACATGAATATTTCAGAATTTCTGTCATCTATGTAAATCTACTAGTTAGTGATGATTTCAAAGTGAGACCTATTTCACTGGAACTTATACATACGATACTTATTCTAATTCATTACTGTGCAATACGATCTCTCTCGACTTCGAGAAACTAGGGATGAAACAGTGATAGTGCATCATAGTACCAGTGAAGTCGGTGCACCGGTCAACTTTAAGCCTGCCGCTTCAACAGTATCATGGGACTGATAACAGAAACTTTTAAGCTTAGTTCTCCGGATAGAAAGCATCTGCCATGCCAGAAAAACGTCTTCTTTGCAAAATTCTATGCAATATTTTTGCTATATGACTAATCCTGAGGCAGATGAAGAGATAAAAGCCTACGATGATGACCGGTTTTTCGTATTATTCAGACATGCTTCGAGTAGGAGAAGCTAGTGGTACCTATTCATCGGTCATTATTGTAGGTCCTGTGACCAGTTTTTCACGAAGAAATGGTTTTATGAGAAAAGAACGGATTTTTATAAAGTTTGACGAAAGTAAATCGGAGTCGGACAATCCGTTGCAGAAGAGTAGATCATGAAAGTAAGTATATGGTTTAGAGTAACTAATTACGGATTCGAATTCCTGGAGCCCGATTTACTTTCTTCAACTTTTATATAAGATCGTTATTTTCTCAAAAAATCCTTTCCTTCGTAAAAAAACAGTAAAAACCTCTAACAGTATTTACGATTATCGTCACCGTTGCATCTCTATCCACACCCTTTTGTCTGTTTCTCACAATTTCCAATAAATTTATGCTTCCCTTCTGATGTTTAACTAAAACAGTGACAAAATTTATTTAAATTTTCTTCTAGGTGTACCTGGCTAGAAAGTTTATGGTTAGTTTCTAATATCAAGACACTTACAAATTCAACAATTAAATGTGCAGCAAAATTAACAAGTACAAAAACAATTAATAAAAAAAAACAATTCAAAATATTTCGATTTTTTATTGTATGAAAATAGAAAACTGTAATTGTTTATTAGAGCACCATTAAGTTTTTGTTATCAGAAATATATCTCTGTGATGGTTGAAGACACATATTCAGCAGTAATGCTTGCATCTTATTTACGGTCTGCAAGATGTGATTGAAGTGATCTAGATAATATTTCCCTTACTTTTACTCAATTATTCTTCCAATCGTACCTTTTTCTCGTTGATATTAGAAGCATGAATTGTTCTCTGATTTACATATACTCATTCACGTGTTTCACTCAGATTTTTCATCTATTTATGCTCGCGATAGTCAATGAGAGACAGAAAGAGAAAAAAAAGATTTCGCATACAGACACTGTCTGTCATTCGCCTGGATTGAAAATGACTAAAATATGGATAAAGCACGACTCGTGATAATCATTTTAACGGCGTCGTTTTACTGAAATGAAGATAGTTTTTCTTTAGTTCACACATATTTGTTTCACTGAATTTCTCAATATCATTTTTTTCAATTGTATAATTAATTAAATTTCTTCTGGTTTCGTATTTTCTAATTTTAACCTTTTTTATTCGGTTCGTCAATTGTCTCACTGTCTATTTGGTAGTTTTTGGTCCTTTCAAAGTATCTTTTTGAAACACACGATTTTTTTTTAAATGTTTTCCTCTTGCTTTTATAAGTTGGCAAGTAAATGGTCATAAAGACGCTAGAAAGATAGCTCATTAGGCGGATGAATACTTAAGTAAGTAGATGGACAGGATAGATAGATAGATAGATAAGATAGTTAGGTAGATAGTTAAGTAGATTGATTGACAGACAGATAAAATAGAACATGATTTTCGTCATCAGTCTGATGAGAGTGGGTGTGAAGGATATGTCCAAATTGTAGGATCCGTTATTCATCGTTTGAAAGCGAAAAACTGAAGAATGCGTCCTAGAAACCTGAAAGTCCATTTTTTTAAGAAAAGAGGACGTTTCAAGGATTGCGGAATGAGTTATTGACCATTCCTGTTCGAAACGCATACCGCTTTATTCTAGAACGTTTTCTTTACTTAATAATAGGGTTTGCGTTTTTGTGGAACGTGTTCTTTTTCGTTCTATTCTATGATTACTTTTTTGCTGAGAGTAATTCTCTCTTTTGTTACATTTGTAATGGTTTCGCCTCTGTAACTTTTTTATTTTATCAATCTATATACTGATTAAAGGAATCAAAACAAATCTAGAAATCTTTGTTCTGAATAAAATTTTGACATTTGGTACTATTAACACTGTATTCAACTTCTTATACAGTCTTGCAATCAGACCTGCGAGCAAGTGCAGGTTGTATTTTGTTATATCGGAGCCCTTATTTCTAATGCAGTTTATTATTCCCTATGTAACTTTGCACGGCTGATGTAAAAATGAATGCATTATAAAGCTATCGATTCGTATTATCGATAGTTCAAACAAAACTCGAAACGATGACATGCCTTATTGCTTCTCTATTAAATACGGACAAATCTATTAGAGCCTAAACAAATCATTATATTTTCAAATATTAATTGTAAAATTCTACGTGATATTTCTTCAAATAATCGCCAGACACGACAACTCTGCTTTTCCATGTTTCATTAAACTTTTAAACAATATCATTAGATGTAACAATAATGGAATATGTTTGAATCTTTTCACCTGTCTAATAGACATGTTCTGGAACGTATATTGAAAATATTTTCATTCCAACACGCTCTCTTGCGAGAATATTAGCATTAAAACTTGTTCTACTTCCTATTTTCTATTTTAAAACATCTCTATCAATATGATAAAGAAGTTATCATCTGAACCATCACTTTTTAATCATGTGTTCACGATTCATATTTTTGAGAACTTTTATAAAGGACCTCCACATAGTAGCTTAGTTAAATTGCCTCCATAAAATCTGAATTCTTACAGGCACTTAGTACGATCTTGATTCAACAATCTACGAAAGTTTTGCATTGATAAATTCATTATCACCAGCGTTAAGTACTCAATGCTTTCTTGAAAATCATTCATAAATGTGAATAAGGATAACACTAAGTTTTCCTTTTTTATATGATTGTTCCACATCATATACAATAAAAAAAACACGGAGATTCAATTACAAAACAACAGAAAAACAAGACGGAAAGGATGACAATGAAAAGTAATGAGTATTGCTTAAATAAGTAAAATCAATATTGATCTTGCTCAATTATTACATGGCTTTAATTTTCATTTGTTTCATTTTTGGTTGTCGTCGTTTCATTTCACGTTTGTGTTCTTTTTCTTCCCATTTACGTTGTTTTTCTGGATCATCAGACTGCATAATTTTTTCTTTTTCAGCACGACGTTTTTCTTCACGTCTTAGTTGTGCTTGTTCTTGTCGTTGTTGATAGACATTTTTAAAAAATTGTTCTTCAATACGTTGACGATTTTTAACTGTTTTTGCTTTCGATTCTTTTGATGTAAAACGAAATGAACTAACACGATCAGCTAAATGCAATACAAAACGTAAATAGTCACTACCAATACTTTCAGCGGTAACTTGTAACGAACGATCATTAAATGCAATTAAGTTAAATGCAACAATTAATACACGACGAACAGAACGTTCACTTAAATTTAATGCATCTTGTTGTTGTGTTGTACTACCATTAGTTGATACAACATTAGAATTATTTGATGATGAATTAGATGATGATTGTTGACTATCATTTTGTACTTTCATTCCTGTATATTGATCACTAATATGAATATATTCAAGTGCATCGGGAAATCTACAGAAAAGCATCAATAGATATAAACTATTAACCGTAGATTTATAGTACATAACAGTACAAAGACAAAAAGAAACTGAGGAGTTCACTGAATTAAAACTAAAAAACTAATTCTTACTTGTCAATAAAATCTGCTACACGATTATCAATCATAGTAGTTGATACTTCACCAATTTCACTTAATATTTGATAATTTCCACTTAAGCGACGTTTATCAGCATTTTTTCGTTCTGAACAAAATTGACTAAGATCATTCATATCACGATGTAATTTAGCAGCTGTACGTTTTTTTGCTAAGCAAAATACAAATGTTTCCATATCATCTTTACTATAATCAATTGTATAAATAATCATATCATTAATTGATTTAATTAATGCAGCCAATGAATTAAATAAACATTGTCGTTTTATAAAACGTATTTCAATAAGCATACTTTCAATTGATACTTGACCACTACACCAAAGTATATATAAACTTTCAGATTCTTTATGCATATTATTTGATATTATGTCATTATTGATTTGTTCATCAGTTGATTCTATATTACGTGATTGACCATTATCACCAACAAGAGAAAAATTTCTTTCAAGTAAATCACGTTGTGAACTATAGAGTGTTGTTGCAAGACGAGCATTTTTTGAACGACCAATAAGAAAATTTATTAAATAAATTAATAATGCAATAATCATTATTGCTTCACAATGATATGCTTCCCAACGATTGCCTGTTAAATTAGCAGGAACTTCAGCAATTTTAAGATCTGGTGTTGAAGATGATGATGAAGATGGAGATGCAAATAAATCAGACTAAATGCAATAATATTATAATTTTCACAAAAAAACAAGAATTTTCATTTCTCGAAAATAATTTCTAAGAACAAATATGAACGATATGCAAACATTATACACAAGCAGGACAATACGAAATTTTAACAATCATTACAATTTTTTTATCCGTCTTTTCAG
This sequence comes from Rotaria sp. Silwood2, assembly GCA_905329745.1. Taxonomy (NCBI): domain Eukaryota; kingdom Metazoa; phylum Rotifera; class Eurotatoria; order Philodinida; family Philodinidae; genus Rotaria; species Rotaria sp. Silwood2. The sequence goes on from CAJNSZ010000024.1 coordinate 1,112,455, forward strand.
CAGTGTAAAGTTTGAAAATTTTTCTTCGCGTACTTTTTCTTTTAATATGCTCCACACACTTTCAATACACCATACTTCAGAAATATTAAGCGTCATCTTCTCGAAATAAAACTTGATTATTAAATAATTCAAAACACAATCTATTTCAATCTGGTTACTGAATCCACAGTTCGTGTGAACATATAAGAAGTAGATAATAATGCCGGTCGAATAAGATAAATAATTATTAATTTTTACTATGCTATTTTCATTATGTAAGTTTGTGCAGCACTTTATTAAAAATCATGTTGATTGATTATGAAAAATTTATCCTCACATTCTCATGTTATAATTACGAGTGAAGATATTATCCAATAAATATTTCATTTAAAAAACTGGCAGGAATAATCAATGCTCATATAAAAACATTCAACAAGAAGCTATTACCGAGGATATTTGTAATCATTAAACAGTATTGAAGTGCTAGGCATCATTTTGATTAGTTTCTGAAGCTTATGTTTTTTGCATTAAGTCTTAGCTGATATGTTTGTATAAACAAAGTCTATAATGAAATAGTCTAAGTATTGAATATCACTCATTCTATTTTCACAATTTAAGGTTTTTTAAAACGACAGCGAAAAAGATCACATTAACACATGTTTAAATTCATTATTGAAACTTCACCTTTTCGTTTGAACTCTCAGTAACAACAAAAAATCAAGATTACGTCATCAAAATTGACCTTTAATCTTTATCTTATAGACATTATAAATACAAAAAAGAAAGAATCTATTTGTAATATTATCTGTCTAAATTAGTCTAATATTTCTCTATTATTCATACTCAAAAACAATTCTTTACCGCTTCAAATTCTTCTTCATCAAACATAAGATCATCATCTTCATCATCGATAGTGACATCATCATTAAGTTTTTGTTCTGCTGTTCTACTTGATGATGGTTGAGATGAACCATCATTATTTGTTAGATCTGGTTGATTTGATTGTGTTTTAGATGGTAATGGACTAGCACCGGATGGAGATGGATTATCTAGAATAGATACAGATACATATAGAATTTCTTTCTAAATTAAGTTTTCTATATCATACCAACAATAAATTCATCTTCATCAAAATCATCAAATTCAGAAAAATCTTCATCTTTAATTTTCTTTGCTGCTGACCATACGAAACATAAAATAATATTGAATAAAACAAAAAATACAGTAACAGATGAACGCATATTGCTGCAATATCTGTTTTTTTTTATTGTTGTAAAAATAATGTATTATAAACAACACGCTAAGTTTTTCATTCATTTTGTTTTTTATTTCTATTGGTATATGGAATTGATCCAATAGAATTTTAAAAAGAAAAAAAACTTTTCTAAAATATTGATTAAAGTTTAGTAATAAATAAAACTTTAGTTTAATTTTATATGATAGAGTTTTTTCTAAGTTTTTGGTTAAATAAAATAGATAGATGGAAGCATACAATGGAAATCAATGACCAATGAGAAATCACAACGTTTTTTTGTCTTCATTTAATCACAACAACGGACACTCATTTTCTTCTTTCTCTAACCAGTTCAATCGACCTTTTCGATAAACAAAAAGGAAAAAGAATTGAATATTTTTAATTCTATTGCAGATATTAACATCAATATAATATATTTACACCATGATTTATAACAATAGTTAACGTATTTGTTTATATTTACTTTCTTTCCTCAGGTAATTTTATTTTCTATAACATGATTGGAATACTAATCATCATACGAGATGTTGTAAAAAAAAGGAGTGGTTCTTTTTTCATATATATGTTTATGTTGATCTGTATAACTATGTAAAGGAAGATTACTGTTTTCTTCCAGAAGTTTATTGATGACTTCTAGGTTCGTGGTTTTTATTTAATTCTTTTTTTGTACATGACTGAAAGCGACAGGTACTAAGCTATTAAAAGAACTGCGATATAGTAGATGACAGTTCTCTTTTTTTTTCTCTCTCTCTCTCTCTCGTATGTATGTCATATTCATTTCTATATACGGAAACAGAGATAATCTATGTCATTTAGTTTGTTTTGAGGTGAAGATGTCGCAACATTTGCTTGCTCGATAAATGCGTCGATTTATCATAAGATTTCCCATCAACAATTGCCTTCATACTGTGCTAGCAGATAGTGCGGAGGAGCGTAGAAAGAGAAAAAAAGAGAATATGAAGGCATAGTGGAACTGATAACTGCATGTTTATTTCAGGTTGTTGTTGTTATTGTCGTCATTTTACAGACTCTATCTCGACATAAAATAGCACGTTAATATCATTTATACTATTCATGGCTCGAGTTGTTCGTAATAGCAAATTTCGGTAAATTGACTTTGTATTTTGTTTGTCTTGGAATTTCAATAAAAGAAATATTGTTTTTTTTTCATTTCAAGTCATGTCTTTGGTCAAGCAGCTAAAAAACAAGATTGTTATGAAAATATTCGTATAACAAAAAGTGCATGGGATTCAACGTTTTGTTCAGTTAATCCTAAATTTCTTGCTATTATAACTGAATCAGCTGGTGGTGGTGCATTTCTTGTTGTACCATTAGATAAAATCGGACGTATTGATCGTGATGTACCATTAGTTACAGGACATAAAGCAGCCGTACTTGATATAGCTTGGTGTCCACATAATGATAATGTTATTGCGAGTGGTTCAGAAGATTGTACAGTTAAGATTTGGCAAATACCTGATGGTGGTTTAACATCAAATAATTTAACACAACCAGCTGTCGATCTTGTTGCACATCAACGACGTGTTGGGCAAGTGGTTTGGCATCCAAGTGCACTTAATATTTTACTTAGTGCTGGTAAAAATTCTTGTTTTTGTTTTTGTTTAGAATTTAGAAAAAAACGAAAATCTATTTTCTAGGTGGTGACATGAAAATTTATATATGGAATGTTGGTAAATCAATGATTTTAACAACAATTGATTGTCATCCAGAAGTTATTTTAAGTGTTTCATGGAATCATAATGGTTCACGTATTGTTACATCGTGTAAAGATAAAGTATTTCGTATTATTAATCCACATACTGGTCATGTTATTAAGGTTAAAATAATAAAACAAAAAAAAAAAGAAATCAAAACCAATAGTTTGTTATTGTTTTTTTAGTCCGGAATGGGCCATCAAGGAGCTAAACCTGCAAGAGCTATTTATTTACGTGATGGTCGTATATTTTCTACCGGATTTTCGAGAATGTCAGAAAGACAATATGCTCTTTGGGATGAGGTTTTATAGACAATAAAATTACTTAAAAAAACTTAGTGATTCGTTTTATTTATTTTTTTTTGAAAAGGATCATTTGGGTAATGCTTTAACAATGGAAGAACTTGATTCATCGAATGGTATTCTATTTCCGTTTTATGATGAAGATACTAGTTTAATCTTTCTATGTGGAAAAGTAAAAAAAAAAATTATATTATAGAAAAAACAAAAAAGAACTTTATATAGGGTGATTCAACTATTCGATATTTTGAATATACACCAGAAGCACCTTATATACATTATATTAATACATATTCATCATCGGATCCTCAACGTGGTATGGGTGTTATGCCGAAACGTGGAATGAATATTGCAACATGTGAAATAGCTCGGTATATATATATTACATATAGATGTACAACTTCTTTTTTCTATGAAAACTTTTAGGTTTTATAAATTGCTCAATAGTGGTCTTTGTGAAGTCATTACTTTCACTGTACCACGAAAAGTATGTTTTTTTTTATTGCAGGCCTTGAAAGATAGTTTGTATCGTTTTTTTTTGTTTTTGTTTAGTCTGAACTTTTTCAAGAAGATCTTTATCCTGATACAGCAGCTGAAGAACATGCTATAACAGCTGATGAATGGATTGAGGGTAAAGATGCTAATCCTCGTTTAGTAAGTTAAATTTAAAGAAATGTGTTATATGAATATATAGATATTTTAATGTTCAATTAGGTATCTATTCGTGATCTTCATTCGGGTACAAAATCTCAATCAAGTGCAAGTGGTGGCGGATTAAGTCTTGGTCATGGAACACAACAAAAACAAGAAATTGTTTTTGGTAAATCAACAAGTCAAAAACCTTCACCAACATCACCACATAGTGTAACACAGCAAACAAATGCTAATAATGGTGGTGCTACTGTTCAACAGGGACAGGTATATATAGAGTTGTTTCGTTTATTTACTATGAATATTTTTAGAATGAATTAAAATCTTTTTTCTTTTGTTTTGTATTTTTATTTTCATAATCATAAGACTTTGATTTTTAGCATGTCGATAATGAATTTCTTGATAAACTTGTCGAAGAAATGCGTCGAGTGAAAATAATTGTTAAAGGACATGAACGACGTATTAAAACGTTAGAAGAACGTTTATCACAATATGAAGCACCAGCTGACGATCTTGATGATTAATATTTTATAATCCAAATAACAAATATGTTCTTTCTTTTTTTCTTCTTTATCTCTTTTTTTCTTTTCGCTACTCTCATTTATTTATTTTTCAATTTATTTAACTACGTGCATACACACACACATACAAAATATATACATGCATCTTTAATATTACCTTTCAAATTCAGTAAGATAATTATTGTTTTGCTTGTTTCTATTTGTGGTTTTAGTTGTTTTTGTTTGCATGTATGCATGTTTATATTGTGTTCTTGAGAGATTTTAGGAATTCATTTTTTGACTTCCCTTGGCTAACTCTTTTTCTTTTAACTTATTATAGCCCCCTTGAAACACATATCACTTTCTACTAATATCTTATCTTAACATATATATATATATACATATTACAAAATAATTTATTGGAATTAATATTGTTTTTCTTGTCTTTTAATTTAGAGCGATATGAAATTTACTCGTTCAAAATTTTCCCCATCGTCAACCGAAACCCAGCAAAAATCAAATAATAAACAATATGATAGTATCCTTTACAAATTAGATTTAATAAATCGTCGTTTGAATGATTTTGATCGTCGTATGGATGATTTTAATTATCGCTTAAAACTTCTTGAAAAATCATCTATTAATAAACAACAACGTCGAGATTTAATGTACGAACAAACAAATAAAAGAATTACTCATTTTAACGATGATCCTAGATTTTGATTTCTTTAAAAATTTCATGTGTTTTATGCATGTATTCATTTTTTTTCTTTTGGATTTTTGCTTCTTCTTTTTTTTCGTCTTTGTTTTTTTTCTTTTGCTATTCTGGTCCAATGTCGAATATTTGTCTATTGAGCATTTAACATTTGTGAAAAAACAAATGATCCCCTTGTACCTCTGCGTTCTTTATTTGCTCTGAGCTACACCCGGTGCTGTTATACGTGCTCGCAATCACACATTTTACTGTCTTCCGTGTTTCTTTTTTTTCCTTCGTCGCGTTTTTCTTTTCTTATCTTCTATATTAGGATTACCATTGTACACATTGAGAATCAAACATGAAAACAAAAGCATTTTTCAAACGAACGTTTCTTTCTTATGTGTTTAAACAAAGTATTTGACAACATCAAAAGCAATGAATTCTTTAAAAAAATATTTTAGATGAAAATTAATTCTATCACTTATTTATTGATTTTATTCTTATTGATATGCATAGCAGGTTTTATAGCAGCTGGGTTTGTAATTGAAAATGTTATTGTTTTGAAATAAGATGACTATTGGAGCTTTTTTTGTTTTGATAGACGTGATTTTTATAAAATATTAAATTTGCCAAGAACAGCAACGTTAAATCAAATAAAAAAATCTTATCGAAAATTAGCAAAAGAATTGCATCCGGATAAGAATAGAAATGACCCAAAAGCACAAGAACGTTTTCAAGATTTAGGGGCTGCTTATGAGGTAAAAATTGTTGTATGTTTGAAAGTAATTTATTTGACTCTTGTTTTTTACTTAGGCTTTATCTGATCCTGATAAACGTAAAATTTATGATAAACATGGTGAAGACGGTTTAAAACGACAAGGTGGTGACGATTCATTTCATGATCCATTTTCAAGGTAAATTTTGTTTACAAAGATAAATAATAAAGATAATAATAAGTTCTTTTTTTTTGTCTGTAGTTTTTTTGGTGATTTTTTTCACTTTGGTGGTTCGAGAGATGATGGACATAATCAAGTGCCACGTGGTGGAGATTTAGTTGTGGATTTATATGTGACACTTGAAGAAGTTTATAATGGAAATTTTATTGAAGTACGAATTTGAAAATTTTAATTTTTTGCCTTTCTAAAGTTAATCATTTAGGTTGTTCGAGCTAAACCAGTAGCAAAACAAACGGCTGGTTCACGAAGGTGTAATTGTCGAATGGAAATGCGAACAACACAAATGGGTCCTGGACGGGTAAGATTTAATAAAAAAAATTCTTGGAAAACGTCTATGATAAAAGTACTTTATGTACACTTAATCGAGATATGTCATATGTATGATATAAAGAAGGTTATGTAGTAGAAGAAGAAAAGAATTTATTTTCATAGTCAGATGTCAGAATAAGAATATATCTTTGATGAATTTATGCATGCATTACATATATATGTGTAGTGTTCTTATATTAGCTATTAGATAGATATCGAATGGTTTATTTTATCTCTACAGAAGAAGAAGAATTAAATGTTTATGGAAAATTTTCTTTTAGTTTCAAATGATGCAAGAACAAGTATGCGATGAATGTCCGAATATAAAGTAAAGAAAAATTTGATTGAAACAAATGAATTTAAGAATTTATTAATCTGTTTTTTTTCTTAAAGATTTGTTACAGAAGAAATGGTATTAGAAATTGAAGTAGAACCAGGTGTAGCTGATGGATATCAAATACCATTTGTTGCTGAAGGTTGGTTTTCTAATAAAACTAGTTGTTTTTATTGAATTACGAAAAAAAAAATTCTTTTCATATTAATTTAGGAGAACCTCATATTGAAGGTGAACCAGGTGATTTGAAATTTATTATTCGTATTCAAAAGTAAATATGAATATCTTATTTGTTTCGTAACTAAAACATTTTGTTTTGTTTTAATTTTAATAGACATTCAAGATTCGAACGTAAAAATAATGATTTATATACAAATTTAACAATAACGCTACAAGATGCACTTAATGGTTTTGATGTATCATTTCCTCATCTTGATGGACATAATGTAAGAAACTATAGCTAACATCTTATCGAATGAGGGCATATGTAACGAACCCAAACATTCTGGTTCGATCATGACTGAGGTCAATTTCAGTTAATTATTAAAAGGAAGCAGACGTAACCCACCAGAAAGTATTAAAGGCTTGATAACGGTAGATCTATACATAATGGAATAAATGATTCAAAGATCGAACGTCTGCAGGCATTCTAGAACAGCTGTTAGCACAATCCTTGCAGGATTACAATGTGAAACATGATATAGTTGTGGTTGATAATCACAGGAAGTTTATTTTATTCTATCTATTTTGGGATACTTTTCACTATTGTTTCATTTGATTCTCTGAAAAATCAATAAGAAAGTAGTTTATATTATATCGAGACGTTATTGATATACGATCTGTGATGGAGAAAAGACGTTGCCAAGGACTACTTCAACACTCCTTTTAGATCATGTTTCTCAAAAGTTTAATAATACTTAGAAATACTCTAACTCTCAACTGAACCTTAGCATGATTTCCGATTATCCATATACCTAAGGAAACGCATCGGCAAATATCCGACAGTGTCTGAACTGGTTGAAGAGTTTTCGAATGAGCGCTCGTTCATCCTGTACGTCGAGCTAGAGTTCGGATTCCATGCATGTCTATCTAGAATTGTGAAATAATTGTTCGCTATTTTTTAGGTAACAATTAAACGTGAAATGATAACTTGGCCTGGTGCTCGAATAAAGAAGAAAGGTGAAGGTCTACCACAACATGATCAAAATAATATTGTTGGTGATCTATATGTTACAATTGATGTTGATTTTCCTAAAAGTGAATTCAATGATGAACAACGAGAAGGTAATATTTTGAAAAATTTTTCTTATTATTATACGAAAAAATCTTTTTCTTTTTAGTTGTTAAAACGTTATTACATCAAGAATCGAAACATCAATTATACAATGGCTTATAGTCTATTGATTGATTTATATTTGTTGTAATCTTGTTTAGGCTAATATTTGTTTTCTCTCTTTTGGTTATTTGTTTGTTTCTATTGTGATGGTTTATTGATGGATAACTTATTGTGTGCTTGCTTTATTTATTTTCTTGGTTGAATTGACATTTCAGAATAAGATAAAATCTGGTGAATTTACGTGATCTTTCTCGTTTTGTTTCTATTCTGGTCTGATAATCAAGTAGTTCTGTTCTAAAATACTTCTTTATTCACTTGTTGTATAGCTAGTTTTAAGAGAAATATTATCACTTATATTATATATATGCTTTTTTTATGATATGAAGTCGATGTTTGACAATTAATCAAGAGAAAAAATACTGAAAATGATTTCTTCTTTTAATTTTAGTGTGCTAGTGTTTGCTTTTTGTTTAAGTAATTGAATGAAGTTTCAACAGCAAAATAAAGCTTACTTTTTAAAGAGAATTTCTTTTGTTATAAAAATGCATTGAAATAATCTATTTAAATCATACAATATTTACATTCGTTTGTATTTTCGATTATAGGACAATTGATATATTATCTATCGAATTTGTTCGAAACGGTTAGCTTGGTCAAGAAAATAGACATAAGGGCGGGTCTGGGTGAAAAGAAAACAGATATTCACACCTACACTGAATTTTAGTGACGTTTTGAAGTCATTTTCGTTTGATTATTAAAACTTAATCACAAATTCTACTCAAATTTAGATTTCGGAAATCTCTTTATAAAACTTTTAAAAAGAGATTCGCTATGTGTCTCAGTAACTTAACTTATTTCAATCTAACTATTATCGAGAGACGCAGATGTCAGAGCGCATTTGAATCACACATACCCCATACGAAGGAAAATTTCCAACCCGTGTATTAACTAAGAAGTGAAATATCGATATATTCGAAATCAGAGTGTTTCAAAGAAATAATAGTGTTTGCCAGTATTGGTGAATAAGTTGTTAGCCAAGCAATATCTAGACCGAGAGTGACTATGTTCATAGACAGCATTGACTACGAACGTATTTGGAATAGCGAAAATGTGCTTCGAGAATTCTTCTGACCGATCTGTTCGTGTTTACTATGGGAACCACGCTCCTGTGAATTGTGCCAAAATTTGTTCTGCGAAGCCCACATTTCGAAGTGGTTCCAGGTAAATAAGAGCTGCTCATATGGATTTGAGCAGTATAGGGATAAACGTTGTCCACAACAGAGTCGGTGTCGTTTGTTCAACATCTGGATTCGATGTCAAAGTGTCTAATACGGCTGTGATGCTGTACTTTCTTATAACACATTAGAAGCGCATCAAATAAACCAATGTGCATATTTCCCTACTCGATGAAAGTATTATGAGAGCCTTATGCTGGTGAGTGCAATTGAAGTTCATGAGCAACAATGCAGCCAAAAACTTGGGAGCTGTTCCATATGCAATCATTTCAGTCCATTGGATTTGCTGTAACAGCATCAATCGTCTTGTGTTCTAGTGAACTCGCAACACTATTTGCAAACTATCAGTCAATTGCAGAACTTAACACAGCCTGTCTACACATTTCAACCTAACACTCCAATACAGCAGATTGGAATTCCACTGGAAAGCCTTTTCGCTTTTACTTGTGAGGAGCAAAATACTTGGAAGCAGTATCGTAATTTAGTTTGATGGCATCGCTTATTATCTCTAGTGTGTCTTCTGCTCACAAATTTGTTCGATGCTTCGTACATTCTCCTTACTGTGTGGAATACAGGCTGGGGTTGTATATTAGGCTGTCTGACTGTAATGGTTTTCATCGTCTTTGCTTATTCTTGTCAGAATATATGGACCGGCTTTCTCTTCATTATTCTTTTTACTAGAGTTTTATACTTCGGTGCACCATGGTTTCTTAACTTGGTCGATGATACCTCCATTATGATATTTTTCATAATTCTCTTTCTAATAGTTGACTTTTCACTTATTTACATCAATACTCATCTACTGAACAAGACAAACAAACTAGGATATATCCTGTTAGAGTACATCGAAACCATTTTTCTGTGGACACGCTCCTTGCTACTTTTCCGTTTTTATTTTCGTTGGATTCCTGTTTACGTGACTGCAACCTTCGTCTCTGGCGTAAGCATTTTCTTCGCTTTAATCATACGATACGTTTCCTCTCATCGACCACCAGTTTGAACATGATCATAGACACAGTGCAAAAAGCTTTCTTTGTATTTCTGATTTACATACTAATATCAATACTTATCTAATCAAAATAAAAAATATGAGATCGACTGGATTGCTTACCGAGCGAGATCCGACCAATACTAAACAGTCTTTCAACATACCTTTCACTACTTAGTTTGATAGAATAAGTTTAGACTAATATCAGACATACTTTATTCTGAGTCAAAAAGTCGATATCAGATTGAGACACAACAACACTCAATTGAGAGTTCAATGAAAGTAACTATGTTATTCATTGTTTTCACTGATTCCTCGGCATCGAAGATATGTTAGACTTGAAGTTTTCATCTTAACAATGAAGACTATCTGAGTTCAGATATCGTTAGATACTTTTCACTCAAAATTAAAAATCGAACCATATCAGAAGTCACGTATCACTCATTCCATTTCACTCCATATATATTCTTCTAAACGTTTTTCCAGAAAACATATGGAATCATAGGTACTCTGTCGAGGAAAGAGCTCCGATTTCCATCATTCGTATATTATTCTTTTGACTCGGTGTCATCGCAGATCCTCATGTAGTTATCGACAAAAACCCGAAGAACGTTGCAGAGATCTTCGGTTAAATCGAGCAGAAATACATTAGAAAACTACGTTCGATCAATGGCTAGTTCATAATTCTAGAAACTAAAAATTCTGTTGAAAATGTAGCAAGTTTGTCTCGTTGTGCTGGTGGAACACTTCTGGTCGTCATTTTGATTCACTTTCAAGAAAGCAAAATAATAAAAAAGCTACATTTTGCTCACCATTTCCACAGGCGGAATCGTTTGTCTGTCAGCATCACTAAGATATATTCTTTCAGTCTGAATCGAAACTTCTTATTGTAGATGATCAAAGTCTCAGTTGTTTGTTCGAGGTGTAATAGAGCAAGCGGAGTTAAGCAGCGAATTGGAGTAGTTCTTCGTTGAAATCGAATCATCCGCCTTCTGCTACGCGGCTAGATGTTCTACCATTAGACTAGAACAGGCATATAATCCCCATTTAGCTATCGAGATGATTCACTTCGAAACTAGCATCAATAGTTAAACTTATAAATATTTAGAAGAACAAAGATGTACTTCAGAAGTCATCAGGGACACTGCAAACAGTGTACAAATCTACAAGACACTCAAAAAGATTGGTGCTTCTGGTTATCGATGAGTGTGCAGGTATTAATGTGAGTTGTGGTGGGTGTCTGCATATAGCCAAGGAGGAAAACGGCATACTTGAAGTAGAAAAGTACGTAAGAGTACAAAAGTTACTTCAAGTAACTTCAAGTTGAATAAAGTACATCGAAGTAGCATCAAGTACATCTAAAGTAGGGAGAAGCACTTCCAAATACATATAAAGTATTATAAGATCGCTTGAAGTGTCTTTAAAAGTATCAATAAGTAATCCCAAGTACTTTCAAAGTTTCATCAAGTAATTTCAAGTATCAGTAAAGTATGATGAAGTGAATTCAAGTACGTCAACGTAGTTGAAGTATCCCACGAAGAACGGCAAAGTCACTAAAAGAAACGAATCTAATGTGGCCAAATATCAACGATTACTTTTTGGCTTTGTTAAACAACGAAAAACTCTCAGTAAAAGAGAAATATACCGAAAAGCATTCTATATGTATCAATTTGTATTAATTATCTGCTGCATAATGGAAGATAAAAGAATTACTCGGCACTTTTAGTTTTTATCCTACAACAAATATCACACCGGTTGGCTTCAAAATACTTGATTTTCCTATCTATTTGGTCTCGAGATACGATATTCTCAACATCATGTTAACATTTTCAACTATTTTTATTATATCGAAGTCGTCAGATTTGGTTCAACTTAAGTGTGTTGTATAGGGAAGAGATAAGAATCTTGCCGTGCATCGTTTCAAAAAATACTGGTTCCTCGATTTCTTATGAGAATTTCACGAAAAGCCCTAAAAGTGATCATATTAAGAAAGGAAGCTCTATTGCAGTCATATCTCAAAAACGGCTCGACCAATTCACCTGAAATTTCTCAAACACATATACTTGAGTCCTATTCACTATAAAATTTTCGTTTCAAAACATTGAACGCTTGGGACTTTTTGAAATACCTAGTATATGGAAAAAAGAACATTTCTTGCAAGTTTGGTACTTGATAGCTGTTCATTGGAATTATTTAGGGGTGTAAACCTTTCAGTATCAATAGAGCCTCGAAAGTTGTGTCCTCCCTGAAAATTTCAGTTATCTTTGCTGCTTTATTTTAGTCAGGAGAATCTTCTCAAAAATGGGTTCTTCATGAAAATGATTGTTTTTAGGATCAGCTATCTCATAAACCATTTTCTGTACAAAAAAAAACATAAAAAAAGAAAAACAATTCATTATCAACAATAGTATTTTATTATTATTATTATTATGCTTTTATTTCATAGACAAGTGTGTGGTGCGTCCTCACGCTTCAATGTCATGAACGAACATCGTCCCTTTGACAAGAAAGGAAAAAAAAAACCACATAAATTACACATTAGCTTTAGTTGTAACTGACAGTTTAAAAAGTTGAAATTGCATTTAACATTGAATTTTCGACAAGTAGAAGGAAAAGAAAAGGAAATGACGTACAATCGAGTAGAAAACAAAGGAACACGACATAGAGTGGATTTGAGATTTCATTTAGTACAGATCAGAAGCATAGTGACTTATATCAAATAACAACAAATCGAGGGATGCGTTTACAATAACCTTAATACAATTAGAAGCAGAAAGTACAATCAAATAAAGAGGTTTTTGGCTCTTTGAATAAATTAGTAATCTTCTTACTCGTTCTTCCTTTGTTGACTATTGTTCGTTTTTCTTTCAGCAAGTTTGGATTATTATAATATTCCTGTATATATAACAGGTACATTTTATGTTGAAGAAAGTCGCCGATCACCGAAGCATTTGTTCGGAGAATCGTGCCGATGAGCTTTGACCAGTGAATCTGGGTTAGCTCGTCAATTGTTTTATACTTACTTAAGTTGGAAATTTCGATATTAGTTGCATCATACCAGCCGTGTATTGATCTAAAAACCTGTCTATTTAGTGCCTCTAGTTTATTTTGTTTAGATATAGGCAATATTGCGTATATATTTAAGAGTGACTGGTAGTGAGGTCTAATGTAAGCATTGTAAAGCCGATAGGCTATGTCTTCGCTAAGCATGCGACTGGAAGCTAGACGTTTAAATATAGCCAGATTTTTTCGTATTTTTGATTCTACATAATCTATATGCGAAGAGAACGAAAGCTTACAATCCAATATTGTCCCAAGATATTTAGTTTTTGTGGCGTGGACGATCGTATAGCCATTACAAACAACTCGTGGAATTATAGGTGCAACTTGGCGATGGAATAGCATCCATTGCGTTTTTTCAAAGTTGATGGGTTGTTTCCACATTGTTGTATAAGATATTAACGAAGTAACAACAAGTTTCAGTCTCTCTGTGAGATTGGGTATGAGATATTTTGTCGACCACGTAGCAGATGGAGATATTATAACAGATAAATCGTCAGCAAATAGGTGCTTCCAGTGCAATAGAGACATACAATTCAATAAATCATGATGATACACAATAAAAATTACCGGACCAACACATGAACCTTGTGGTACACCTTTATATAAGTTAAAGGTACTAGATGTAGCCTCTTTTAATTCAATGTATGCTGAACGTCCCGATAGATAACTCCTTAACCAGGCTAATAAGTATGTTGGGCAATCAAGTTTACGTAGTTTAAGCCATAGTCCTTGGTACCACAATTGGTTGAATGCAGCTTTGAAGTCAACAAATAAAGCTGCTGCTGCCGTATTTAACGCCAAACATTGACCTATTTGATCTATAATTGAGACCAGACGGACTGTCATATTGTGGCCAGGTCTAAAACCTGTTTGTTCATCGGGAAGAATACCCGCGTCGTTTACCCATTTTCGAAATTGCACGAGAAAAATTTTTTCATATAATTTAGAAAAGCATGGAAGAAGCGAAATCGGACGTGTATCATTAACTTTTACAATATTTGATTTGGTTTTAGGAAGTAAGATCATTTTCGCGATTTTCCAATGAGATGGAAAACTCAGTTGTGATGCAAAGAATTTGAAAGAGGTCCATATGATTGAATAATGAGACGGTGGTAGTAACTTGATTATCTTATTTGAAACACCGTCTACGCCAGTTGAGTTTTTGTTCTTTAGGGACGCAATTGTTCTTGCAATATCCTTTATTTCCATCGGAAAAGCTGTTGGTATATTGTTGTTCAGGTGAATTCTCAATTGACTGTCTACATTTTCCGCTTCTATTTCAATCATAGATGAAGTGTTTTTATGTTCTGAGAACTGTTCTTGATAGAACGACTTAGCAACATCACACATTTCACTTGGTGATGAGACTATATTGCCATCTGACAGCATAAATCCTTGGATTGTTGAGGAAGTCGCCGAAAAGTGTCTTTGTGATTTTTTCCAAAACTGTTTTACATCACCTTTGTTAAACGTTTTACAATACTCAACCCAAGTTAATCTCCTATAGGCGAACAATTCTCTCTTTATTGTGGTCGAATATAATTTTAGTTGCGTTATGAAGACCGGATGTTTTGTTTTTCTTGCCAGACGTAAACACTCTCTCTTTTGTTGAATCAATTCAACGATGTGCGGTGGAAGTGCTGGTCGATAAGAGTTGCAATAGGTTACGTAAGTGAGTCTTGCTGTAACTAATGACAGAAATCTTTCATAAGTATAAAAAAATTGTACGCTATCTTTCATCGTTATTGATAGGTTCTTCCAATATGAAAAGGTGAACGTTAAGAACATTTCAAATACTCGCCAGTACGTACGTTTTACCGGATATTGGCAATCTTTTTTAATCAGTTTAATATCGGGTATCCAGATGATCGGAAAATGATCGCTACCCATTGAAGGCATGACAGAAAAGGAAGTTTTTGTGCCAGTCGTATGTGCAGGCGTTATAATTAGATCAATTGTTGCGTTTGATCGAGTTGATGTTGCAACGTATTTATTAACAACTATCAATGAATTATTTAATAACCAGTCGAAAAGAACATGACCTTTGTGATTTTCATTCGACCTGGACCATGATTGGTGTTTTGCGTTGAGATCGCCAAGGAGAATAGTATTTTTGTTTCGTCTCATAATTTGATTGAAAAGAGCAATCGGTAAATTTTCATTTGGAGGTGAATAGCATGTTGCAAGTTGGAATTTGTCATGGGAGGTGCCTATGTCTAGAACTATAACATTCGGAACTTTCTGGAATACTTCGACTCGTTGAACCGGAATGGAGCGGTGTACCGCTATTAATACACCACCGAATATGTTCGTTCCCTCTTGTGAGTAAATATTATAATTGTTAAAATGTTTTGAGAAACTTCTGACAGCCGCATCTGTATGATGCGTTCCATTAAAAACAACAATAGGACAAGAAACGTTGTCTAATAGAAGGAAAATGTCCGGCAAGTACAATGATAAACTGCTCACATTTAGTAACATTATCTTTAGTTCACTTTTCACCTGCATCATGTCCTTTGTTTTTTTACTTCTTTTTTCCCATTTCGATAATAAGGTGTCTAGGGTTGGTGTAGTTGTCCATTCTGCCATAATTTCATTAAGTATATTTTGTTGTTTTTGCGATAAGTGATTTGTCGGTATATGATACGAATCTGTACGATGCGGAATAAATTCTTTAGCATGTGGATTCATCGTACGTTGTCATACGTATGTCGTTAGATGTTACTGTCATTTGTGGATTAGGTGTTGTTGTACGTTGTTGTTGTAACGTCTTCGTATTATGTTGTATGTGAAGTCCTGCGTAACTTGAATCTTTTTGTTCCAGGAAACTGACCAACCTGTTATAAATTGGATTTATTTGTTGCTTTTGCTGCGTATTAATCTGTGTGTAAATTATATTTGTTACATCTTTCAACAATGGGCATACAATATCATTTAAAATGCAGTTAATATTTAGAATGTCCATTGCTTGGTTGTTGATTTTTGTATTTGTATCATTAAATAGTTGGCTGAGGTCTGCTTGTTGCTTTAAAATCGTTTGTATGTTGTTCTCTATTGAATCCAATTTTTTCATTAAATCAGCATTAATATTGTTCTGAACCTTATTCAGTATTAATGATTTCGTTGTTGATGCATTTCCAAATAGATGGTGAGCTGCATCTCCTGCCCATACGTTTGAGTTAGGAGTTTGTGTTGTTCGTATTTGTCCTATTGTTGTCATTTGAATTTTTTTATTTTCGCGTGTTGCAATTTTTTGTGGACAATTCGGATTACCCGCCATGTGATTGCCTTTACAATGTGCACAACAAATCGCATTTTGACAATCTGGGTTAAAATTATGCTGTTGTCCACATTTAAAGCATATTGGTTTGTCCTTATTAGGACATCGCGCAGCAATGTGGTCATCATATTGTTGACAGTTATAACATCTTAGAATTCTAGTCGGTGAAACGTACGGTTCAATCGTATAAGCTGTATTATCATCATCAAGTAGTATGCGTTTGTTCTGTATTATTTCTGTTAATTCTTTATTTGATGAAAAGTCAATACGAATTCTCGGTATAGGTCGACCCCCTTTTACAAACATACGTTCACATTTAATGATTGTTTTGTATCTTAATTTGAGCTCCTCACAAAAATCTTGAACGTTCCATTGCGTTGGAATGTTCAACACCACCACCGAATATGAAGATGGAAATCTTCGAGGCATATCAATTGAATACATACAATTGCAAATGGTTTCTGGCCAGTTCGATTTGTCCAAAAGTGTCTCGAACTGCGTTGCTGTATTACAATAGAGTAGGTAGTGTTTATCGTTGTTCGAGGTTGACATTCGACCGTATGTTAAGTTTAACTTACATTTTTTATTTAAATCCTTGATAATGGTGACATCTTGAACTGGATAATTGCCATCTTTCAGCTTTATTCTAAAGGGTGGAAATGATTCATGCGCTCGTTGTTGTTGTTGTTTTCTATTTGATGATTCATGTGTATGATGTTGATTTGGTACTTCGTTTGTTTGTTTACGAAATACTCGATTGTTGTTAAAATAAGATGAAGCTGTAGTTGTTTCTCCTTGACATCCGTGCGGACTACTTGAGCTATTGTCTATCTGTTCAGTATTTCGACGCTTGGGTGTAAACGGAGCCTGTGATGTAACTTCATCATCACCGTGATCATTTCTCCTTTTGCGAGTGTGACGATATGGATATCTAAAATCATTTTCATTACCTTCTTTATTTGTTGTATTTTCTGCTTCTGGATGCATCGACTGATTTGAATTGCTTTGATTGTGATAATTAATATCATTTTGTGTCAAGTTGTTTCCCGTTTTACCCATAGGGTTTCTTGTGGGAAAACAACGAATAAAGCTTGAATACGTAGAAGAACAGAGAAGAACGAATATAGAAAGTACGTCTTATCTGTACCGATGAAGCGTGAGGAATGACAATAGTATTTTTTGTTCATGTAGATAGTATAAAATCTATCAAATTGAATTTCGTCAAGTTTTTAATAATAAGATTATTCGGAATTAATTTAAGATAATCGTAAAAAGTTTGGGTACAGCATGTTTGTTTAACCATGGTGTACCTATAAATTATTATAGAGAATGAAATATAGTTAAAAGAAAAAGCAATAGAGGTTTTTTGTTTTCTAGATCTCTTTTCGAATTATCTTTTTATAGTTATCGTTCTTTCATCTTATATTCTTTTGTTTCACATGAATATGTTCAGATACACTTATTCTCATATTATGTGCTCAGTTAATCAAAGAGAAGAAAAAAATGTTGCCATCTTGCAGGTGTTGATGACATTTGAGTTATTTTTCCAAAAAAAAACTCTCCAAATAATATTAATGTAGGAATTGCTTGTGAAAGAGTGGAATAGTCTCACGAAAGCTTTACACCATAATTATGTAGAACACTTTAATTTTCGAACAATTATTTGAAGTTTGTATCAAGTCTGGAAAAATGTACAGCTGGAGTCTACTGTCAATTTGAATTTTTTTTACGATCCGAAAAAACATAATTTCTTTTCTTTTGAATTAGCATCAATAAAACGTACCAGTCCAAACACTAGAAACTTATTGCTTCTCTTCTTTTCATGTAGCACCTCGAATGTTGTTATATCAACGGAACATATTGAATATAAAAGCATCTCGTGTCTAATCCAAATTACATGTACGTATACATGAGATATGATATTTTTCAAAAAAAATATGGGTGTACGTGTGGGTATTACGGTTCTCTTCACTCACGTCACACCCGCATCCACACACCACACCCACACTCTCACGTAATATTAAAAGATTTTCAAAAAAATCCGCGGAGACTTTTGCATCAATCCGATAGCTAACATATGTGGTAAATTCATAAAAATTCCAGTATCTCTCTCAATGCACGCCAAGCAACATAATATTTAAAATTTGTTAGTTTCGCGGTGAGAACTTTATTTGAACCCGAATATGTATAGTTGATTTAACTGACAATACAAACACTTCCATTATCAGTATACTAATAAGAAAAAACAATTGAATCCTACAAATTACGTAGAAATGATTTCCGAAATAAAACGTTACATATTCATTCTATCGTAAACATCAGTATTCATTGCATACTACTTCTCATTCGTAGACGTTTGAATCGCTTCTCACCGGATATCACAGTCGAGTGATACTCAATTGTCACTTATTTATTGTCGTATTCGTTGTTGCAGTATAGTATCAATGAAAATTATTTCGTTTCATCACCTATTTTCTTTTATTGAAACAATTTATAACAAAGGAAAATAATGATGAAAATTTTCTGGATGAACAAATGATTGATGTACATCAAGACTATTAACTGTCCCAAAATTGAAATGTATTGCATCACTAGTAAAATTGTTTGTTATCTTTGTGAGTGATTTGTATTCCACGGAAAGATTTGACAAACGAGGGAGATTAGTATTTTTTCTCACTAGAAATAGTTCAGCATAGTCCATATGTGCACCTTTGAGATCGAGAAATGTGAGAAAAAGAAATTTGATTAATGTAGATGAACGTTGCTTGTCTTTCATTGGATAATCATTTGGTATGGATAAAAATTCGAGATAACGAAAGTCATGAGAAATGAGTTGAAATAATTTATATTTGATCGGAATTCTATCAGCCATCGTCAATCGTCGAACTTTATCAAACATTCCACCTTGAAAAGAATTTTCGAGATCAAAATAATATTCAAAATCATATGGAAGTGAACAGATACGACATTCGCCGTCCCATGCATTATCTTCAGTAGAAATACATGAAGCTACTTGTTGATAATCTCTTCCAATGAAACTACGTTGAATATCTTGATTCGATGGAAGTTCAACTCTAACGTTCCTGCACCGCACGTTTGTCTTGATATTAAATGTAAATTTCTTTAATTGTGTCATATAAATGAGAAATTGATCATATAATTGAATACCGTCGATATAAGTCGCATCAGTCCTGACAACTACTAGATACAGTTGTAATTCTTCAAGATTGATCATTCGACAAAGTAATGGAACAATTAAACTGTCATAAGCATATGTTCGACCAAACGTAGACAATGAAAAGCATTTCAATTTCGGAAGTTTTTTCTATAAAAAAATTTGTTTAGTTTACTGTTTTATTGTGTAAGCATTTTCATTGAAATTATACGTACTCTTCCACCTATATTTCCTATTTGATCAAAAATAGATAACACATTAATAATTAATGTTGATAAACATTCGAAACGTCCATCAAGTAGATAAAGACAATCCGCAAAATTGACAACATTAATTTTTAATTTCATTAATGTTGAAGACATATTAATTTGACTTCCAATATAAAAGACAGGAGTTTTACACTTTCGTCTGGCAGACATATCACCAAAATTCAGAACAATTAATTTTTTGCATAAAAATAAGATTGATGCAAAAATATTTGCAACAGTTTTTGAACAAATATCTCTTGTTTTTTTTATATCAA
This sequence comes from Rotaria sp. Silwood2, assembly GCA_905329745.1. Taxonomy (NCBI): domain Eukaryota; kingdom Metazoa; phylum Rotifera; class Eurotatoria; order Philodinida; family Philodinidae; genus Rotaria; species Rotaria sp. Silwood2. Next base: position 1,132,750 of record CAJNSZ010000024.1, read on the forward strand.
TATTAAGATGCGTTATTTGTTTGCTAAGAAAATCACGAAGAACCAAATTATCTTTAATGAAAATCAAACAAAATATTCACTTTCATTTAACTAGATTTGATTATTTTAATAACTGAAAAGGAATAAAATAAAATATTATACCTGTTAACTCTTGATAAAGTATTTCTTCTTGAAAATTTATAAGTGATAATGAATAAAGTTGAGGATAATTAGCAGTAAGAATTTGTTTCATTGAATCTTGTTCAATAGTAAGTTTATGAACTTGATGATCAATTCGAGGTAAGATTTTTTCACAAATTTCAGAAAGAACTTCAATATCTATTGAAGAGCTTTGGTCATACACTGAATTGACGTTCATGATAGTAGTCATATCAAGATGACGAATATAAAGAGAATCAAGTACTAATCGATGAAATCGTCGATTAACATCCACAAGTGAATAAAAAACATCAACCATTTTAAGTTTGTTGAGAATGATGAATAAAATTTCATCAGATAAATCAAGTATATTCAAATTATTGTTGTTTGAATCGTTCATGTTTAGCTCATATAATGTTTTCATGTCAATCGATATAAATACATTTGTATTTCGTTATTATCGTCCATAAGAACAATGAAGGATAGATATTGATGTCGTCATGTTGTTCCATATAATGAAGGTAACAAAGAAAGAGAGACTAATTGAAAATAAACTAACCAATAGAATAAGCATTGCTTGATAGAAAGAAAGGTCAATTATCATCTTTTTTTATTCACTTTGGCCCCAAACATACACCAAATAAGTTAAAATTGAACTAACCAATGACATTGCTGGAAACGTTGAAACAGAGTTAATTCATCTTTTTCAGATGACTTAAATCTTAATGCGCCGATCATACAATAGCTTGATTGAACAATGAGATATATATGAATAATTGAAGGTATAGAAATGATGTTGCTCGAAGAAGTTGCTTATTATGAAATAATGCACTAAATTTCTTAAAATACTTTACAGATTATGAGTTTCTAAAAGCGTCGCTGAACAAATAAAGTATAACAATTTTTTTTACTACTCGAACGTATTTAGTTTTTACTCTTTTTCACTACATTGTGGAGGATATTCTCAATTTTGATTAGTGGATTAGCTGTTAGGTGTGAACAGTCATTGACTTAAAACGAAATTAATTTTGTTGAACTTTTGGTGTGTTTGGAGTCTTTGAATTAGTTGAGTCTGTTTGACCCTGAATAGATGATGTTATCTTTCTTTCTGTCTAATATTTTCTGTTATGATTTCTTAGTGATCTATGCGTCAATTTCTTCACTAATCAATATTCTTGAATGTATTCTTTCCAGATTCTTGTTTTTCTTGAACGCCAGGCAAGATTCTTTTGTCATTCCTTCTATACAAGATTATTGTCTGAAAAAAAATATCTTGAACTTTCTGACAAGAATCGTGTAGACCGAATCTTGCCCGATGAGGCAAAAATTGTCTCGCTAGACAAGATACTTGTATTCTTGAATTCAGGCTGATTCATTTTTTATTGCTTTACTTACCTTCTCTTTTTTCTTATTTTTCTTGCCTGAGTCTTTTTTCTTGCTTTTTCTTTCCTGACTTTTTTTTGTGAATCTGACATATTAGAAAAAAAATCGTACATTGTAAAACGGATTTACATAAAAATAGTGAAATACAAATAATAAAAATGTTTTATTTACATTAGAAATATATCTCTATTTTAATAATTCGCCTTCTTCATGTTATCACCTGGAACTGATGATGATCGACACATCCCTAAGTCGTTGTTTCCTGAAAACTCTAAAATCATCCATAATTTAACTCATTAAAATGTATTCACAAATACATCTTTACTTTTAAATATTTTCACTTACCTGATGCTGGTGTGCAGCTCTTTCGTTATTTGAAAATAATATCTTTTTTCATTTAAGTGAACACAATAACTATTACCTATCGTTGTTTAGAAATGAATAAATAGTGTACAGAGGTTGATATATATATAGACACATGTGCACAAAGACATCATACGATGTGTCTTGAAGATCAGGCAAGAATATTTTTCTTTCCTGCCAAAAGAATCTTGTCTGAACTTTAAGAAAATTTAATTATGTGGTAATTCTTTCCAGATTCTTATTTTCTTGATCGATCAGTCAAGATTCTTTGCATCTTAAGCTTCAGGCAAGAATCTTTTCTCCTTTCCTGTCAATAGAATCTTGTCTGAACTACAAGAAATTCGAAATATCTTGTCACTCTTTCGAGATTCTTGTTTTTCTTGATAGTCAGACAAGATTCTTTTTATCTTGAACTTCAGGCAAGAATCTTTTTTTCTTTTATGTCAATAGAATCTTGTCTGACCTTCAAGATCAAAAAGAAGCTGGCCTGATCAATCAAGAAACACAAGAATCTGGACAGAATAGATCCAAGAACGTCGACGAGTGTTATTCTCTTGTTTAATATCAACTGCTCCGTTTGATGATGCAACAATATATCAAACGGAATATACACCAAAAAAAAATTAAACCATGTGCAGCTGCACTTGTTGAGTCAATTTCTCTCTCTTTTCGTTCATGATTTTTTCATATTGTAAATCCAGAAAATTAAGTAGTAGTTTTGTACTTCATCGTATTGAATCAAATACTGATAAATTTTCTTAACCACAGCATTAAGTTTATTAAAGACAATATTAACAACTACCTGTTACAGTTTGATGTAAAAACTTGTTGTCATGAACATAAATCATATTGTTAGGTATGAATATCTCTTTCTTCCTATCTGTTGAAAACATTACTTCAATAGTTCTATTAAAAAATTTTCAAGAGAAGAAAAGAAATATTTTTTTTTGTTTTTATTCAAGTTAAGAAATGGGTTTATCGGGATTTGAAAAATGTTCATCTTCTCCTTCTTATTGTTCTCTGCCAATTGATCGATCATTAGCAACACGTTTAACTGAATTATCAAATTCTCCATCAAAATCTTCTTCACGTTTTGTTCATAAACATGAATGGGCTAATGGTCCTGATACATAGTCACCATCTCAAACATTTACTGGTAAAATTGATTTATCTCGTCGTAATTTCGATTTTCATAATATTGGATCAAGATCCATTTTTTTATTCTATCTGAAGAAAATAAAATAAAACTTTTTTTTTATTTGTTGAATAAAAGGGGAATGTGTATCTCGAATGTCAGAGAAAAAAAGAGAAATGAATTTATTTAACTGGAAACAGCACGGTAATGACCATCATATGTTGCTGAATAAATATGACCTTCACCAGAAAGAAATTCCAATGCTTGTCTAAATGAAATATATTTATTCCTTAAAAATAAAAATACGAAAAAAAAGTCAAACTTACTTGAGTTGATTTTCACTAAATTGTTCAGATATATCTGTTACACTATAACCTGTCATTGATGTTGCAGCTTTCAAAAAATGAAGAACAGCATTTTGAACTGGTGTAAAATCTTTCGATGTTGTTGATGTTTGTTGATTACGAAGACCAGCACCATCATCATGGTTATTATTTGTTGTCATAGCTGTTCCAGTCTAATCCAAGAAATTTTTTTTTTCATTGTTTCAAAATTCATTGTGTAAACTTACAATTTCGCCTTGTTTTGGAATATTCATACTGCCATGTACGCTTTGAATCAGATGTGCATTTGGATTTATTTCAGCTAAAATAACACTTTCATTACGATTGAACAAAATTATCTATCTTACCTGTATTATTGTTTTTCACATATTCTAGTAAAATATTTATTATTTTAATTTCAACAGCTGCTTATGGATAATATTGTTTTGAAAAAGTTGTTGCTCTTTCTTCATAAGCATCAGGTGCTGCAGCTACGATTTGATTATGAAAATTAAAACGTGCTTTAGCTTCTTCAAGCATTTTCTCTAAATTCATGTCCTAAAAAAACGATTTATAAATTTTGAAAAAGTATGAATTATCTTACAGTTAATTCTGTAGAGGATAGACCCTCGAGAAACGATTCAATCGACATTTGTATCTAAATAATAAAAAAAAAAATTATTTATACTGTGTTACAGGCAATAGTTTCCACATCTTTTCTTTCTTTTCTTTTCCCTCGATATGATATCATTTCTTTATCTTCGCGTAGTATCATACCAATTTATCCCTCGAAGACGAATACGTCTGTCTGGATCGAACAGAGATGGATGAAGAGACAGACAAACAGAAAGAGAGAAAGGCAGCAAGCACGGTTTTAATACAACGAGGTATGATAACACCATCTTCAGAAACTCGTTTACCTAAGTGACAAAGAAGATCATTCGGAAAAAAATCTTTATCAGTTGATTTTGTTGAAGATATGATTGATAATGAACCATTTTTATCACCGGATTGGCGAAAAATTGATTCCAATACATCACCTTTTTGTTTCGATCTTTCCAAAAAATAATTCTCTAAAAATATATCAAAATAATTTAAAAAAGAAAAATATATTGAATTCGCTTCCACTATTTATCTCGGTAAAAGTGAAGAATCTATTTGATCTGTCAATGTATCGAGTATATATTTTGGAATTGACATAAGACGATCACGCCGCATACCTGTTATCATTTTAATCGATGCTTCATCAGGTGGATGATCTGGTTCACAATGAGAACAATTTTCTCAATGGTGATAAAACATTTGACATAATGCATGATAATTATAATAATACGTGAATAGAATAACAGGATTTGTTGATGTTAAAGTTGGGAAAGATGGTGAAGAAAAAAACATTAGATTTATTGGTGGTGTTTGAATTGGAAAAGTTTCATCGTCAAGGTTTTCAACTTAATAAAACAAATTCATTAAACAGAAAAACAAAAAAAGATAAATCTGTAATTCATTTTCTGAAGTCGTCAATGATGCAAATGTCTGTTATTTCTTCATTTGTTTTAACATCTTTTCTACTAAAATAGTAAGAAACAATTCTTTGATCGGAAAATAAAATCAATTACAGAAATACATCTTGATGTTGTTTAATCTGAATCTGATTCTTTTTCATCTCCAAATGTCATATCAGCTAGTTGAACTGATGCAGTTTGATTGCGGTGATGGACTTTTTCCATCTGGTTGCATTTTAATAACAATCGGAGCTTTGATTGATCGACTTGATAGATGAGAATTTGTTCAAACTATTGTTGAATTGTATTCTTCAATTTCATTTGAATCTGTAAGATTTATTGTTGCTGTTGTATCAAAATCTTGATCGAATATTTGTTGAGATATTGACAAATAAGAATAAAATGATTGGTTTTGTCGTTCTTGCCAATGTTTAATATGATGATCATCAGATGAAAGATCTACTTTCGTAGCGTCATTTTATGAATATGTAGGATTTAAAAGTATTATTTTTATAGGATCTCCAATAAATATATAGGACATATATAGGACACTGATTTTGGCTAAGATTCCAATATTTACACTAAAAGCCTCTTAGACAGTTAATGAATTCTGTAACAGAACTGCAGATTTGATCCCTTACCTGCATATTATCTGATATACTAGTTAAAAAATATCTTTGAATTATGGAAATAATGAAACATAGTTTTCTCCGAAGAAATACAAATATTTTGTTCGATTAATTTTCTAATTATTTCACATATGCATATTCATATAATTCTTAATAAAAAGCCATTTGACTAAATATCAGAGAAAAACCGTTTTTCCGATTTACGTAATACAAGCTGTAGTATTTTACGCGCTTGAACTAGTGAACCGCGGAGTCAAATTTTTTGACTCCGAAAAATTTTAATTCCGCAGCTCCGACTCCGACTCCGAAAAATTCCGAAAATTCTTTTTGCGCAGTTTAACGGCATCTAATCATTGTAGTACTTTGGATTATGACGAGATGAAAAAGTAAATGAACCAGTAAAAAATGAATAAAGTATATACTAATGTACAATTCATTTTTTGTCTGATAATCCTTCAGAAATCGTAGAAATAATGACTAAAAAAATTTTAAACAAAAAAAGAACTTGAAAAATTAATAGAAGATGGTGATAAATCAGTGGAATTCGTCATGAAGAAAAAACACCAAATTCAAGTGAATTATGGGAATTTTATCATCGTATTCTTGTGAATGATCATCAAGAACAATTTGCATTCTGTAACACATGTAAAACTGTACTCGTTTTTACATCAGCAGCTGACATCAATAACTTACGATCTCGTCTCAAATTATGTACACAAAGACAAGATAAATCAACTTTTGCTCATGAATGAGCAGGACATGATTTCTATTCATCTTCAAAATCCTTGACTATTTTACTAATATAACTTCGACATTCACTCCGAAAAAAATTCTCTTCAATCATTCCGATTTCGACTCCGAAAAGTATTCTTTTCACAACTTCAGGTCCGACTACAACTCCATCGAAGTCGGGTTTTGGAGTCTAATGCAGTTCAGTATCTCTCAGACACTTCAATTTGTTTTACTTTCATTATCTGATGTAATCACCTTTTTAACCTATTGAATTAACTTATTTTTTGGATGTGCATGATTATCAAGGGGGAAACAGCGGAATTGAAGTTGAAAACTACATAAAAGTATAAAAGTTACTTCATGTTGATTAAAGTATTTCGAAGTAGTATCAAGTCCATTTAAAGTACGGAGAAGTAAGTAGTTTCAAGTACATATAAAGTACCATAAAGTCGTTCGAAGTATCTTCAAAAGTATCAAGAAGTAATCCCAAGTACTTTCAAAGTTCCATGAAGTAACTTCAAATACAAAAGTCCGCCGTCTCCCCCTTGCATATACCTCTTCTTTTCACCTACACCGAGATCCAAACACAGCTCCATACTCACACCTACATTCCACAAATGCACCCAAAAATAACTAAATCATGATACATATATATCGATCATACTTCAACCAATATCATAATAATAAACTTTCGATCAGACTTGTTTCGCTATGATATGAGCCTGGTAACAATAGTGCTTATTTAATGAATGTTTTTTGAATAACTTGTGATAGAAACAGAATAGAGAACTTCGATTTTTCTTCTTCGAAAAAGGAGATAAAGACGCATCGATTCATATATCATAGACTTTTTTAAACGCTTTCAAACAACCTATTTGAAAACAAGAATACCTCTGAAGTGCTTACAGTGAATTATTAATGGTCAAATGTGTTTTGAGACCGCTGATGGAAAGTCTACAAAACTGCACAATGTTCAGAGGCGTCGAATTAGTCATTCAGAACTAATAGGTAACCTAGTGGAAGTTTTGAATGATTTTTCTAGCAATTTCTATTAAAGAAGTTTTTGCCGCTGCGGTTTTGATTAGGAGCCATTGTTCCCATACTTAGAAAACTGATTAAACAGACATCAAACCATACACTAGGAAAACGTATAATACGTGTTTCGATGCATTTTGTCTCCTCTTTCGAATGAAAAAAACCGCTGTTCTCTATCCTGTTTCTATCAAAAGTTATTCAAAAAACATCCACTAAATAGGCACTAGTGCTACCAGATTCATATCATAGCGAAACAAATCTGATCAAATAGCATAGAAAAATAGAGAATTCTTTTCTCTATCAGGCTACATAGAAAGCAAGTTTCTTAAAGCTTTTTATATGGTATTAAAGTATCACGGCCACTATTTTTGTTAGGTCCTAAGTATATATGTATCAATGAAGGAACCCTAATGTACTAGATGTTGACTATTTTCTGACACGGAAAAGAATTTGATCCTATCATTAACTAAGTTCATCAAATTATGTATCTCTATGAGACAAAATTTTTGTGGCTGTATACAATGATTTAATAGTAAACTTAAAGTCACATCGTAAAATAAGCCGATGCATAATTATGATAAAATTATTACTGTGAAAAAGAAATAATAAAGGTTTTTTAAAAAGATTGGATAATCTAGTGAATGATATATAAAACGTTAGGTTGTTGGCAATTTGTATCTAATGAAGACTGTATAACCTTATCTTCGGATAGATGCAAATGTTGTGGAATAAAATAAATCGATAGATCACTGATAATAAATCCAGCGTTAATCTTGTAAGAACATTTTATATATTGGAATGAACCCCAAGTAATAAAAGGTAACACTATCTTATATTGTATTTGAAAATAAACAAGTGTATATTTCAACTTCAAAGCTGTTAAATAGGAGTAGATTGTCCACAAGTGAGATCTTGAAAAATCCTTTTATACTATAAATAAATAAGAATATATGAATCTGAAAGAAAGTCAAATTTAACAAAAATAATCAAACTATTATTCTTATAAGAGGAATCCTTCAATTGATTAATCAATTTTGATTCGAGACTATATACATCATGTAAACCCATAATGAGCTATGGTTACCCTTCAAAGAGTTCAGGTTTTTAGCTTATTGCTGCCGAAATACTGCACTTTTATTATATGCCCCTTAAAATAATATCGTGATCTCTCTGAAGAACAGTAGAAAAAATGGTTTTTGCATTCCGATTCGAAACTTTTCATAGAATCATGTTTCTGTAAAAGTTTCAGGTATTTTCGTTGTTCATAACGAATTGAAATATTTTTACTTCAATTTGTTCGTATGAGCTGATTTTTTCATTGTTAGTAGAAGCTTGTTTAAATTTTTTTTTATACGAATAATGGAAACAAATACTACTATCAAGTGATATTATTATTTTATCTAAATTCAAGTCAGAAACATACATTTGAAGCGTTTTATACATAATTTTCAGTTGCCATCGAAGAAAATAATAAGAAATCAAAACAAACTATATTGATACACACAAGACAAAGTTTGAAAGCTAAGTAGTAGTTACTTTAAATGCTAAAATTCGTACCCCATAAGTAAAACACATTATTCAAGTTCATTGAGCACCAACTTCCTTGCAAAATGTGCATCAATATAATTTCATTCGTAAAGTTTGTTTTAGTTTCTTCTTCTTATTCTGATACATAACTGAGAATTATCTATGAAATACTGAACATTTATTTTTCTTACTTGATAGTGATATTTGTTTACATCATCTGTAGGACAAACAAGCATTGAATAAACTTCGACCGCTAACCAAAAAGTCAACCCATTTGGTTTGAACAACGCGAAGATATTTCATTTCTTTTATCTCAAGGCTATTTGTGGTTTATTCTGTATATTGCTGATTCGATGTTCGTATTTTTAGGATAGAAACAACGAAAAAATCTGAAACTTTCATAATAGACTATTTTTATAAAGACCTAGTTCTGTTTAAAGTTTCAAATCCAAATCCAAATTCGAAAATCATTTTCCTAGTGTCTGTTAGGCAAATCACGGCATTATTTCCAAAAAAACATTACTGTAAAAACCCAACGTCTTAGAAACAATTACCTACAATTCTAAACTCGCTGCAAGGTATTCATTAGAGATGCATCAATTTCTAAGACATGATATTTTTTTTTCTTTCGAAAGAAATGTTAACCATGATAAGTTCTTGTTGCTCTATCCTAAGCTGTAGTCGATATTCCTACGATTCAAAATAAACGTTTCGAAATTGGTCGAAAATTCGAATTTTCTAGTTTTTTGTTTTTGGCCAATTTCAACTGATTTTAAGACCTATCTGCATGAGACAAAACCTAAGAACAGCTTCGGAAAGAGCGTTAAAAATTGATCACAACCAACACTAAGAGAACAGCTAGAAGTTCAGTAAAAAACAGATATCAAAATCAGTTGGAATCGGTCAAAAACAAGAACTTAAACATGAGAATTTTCTACCAACTCCAATTTTTTTTTGTATTTCGGAAATTTCGACTACGGTTGCGGATAGAACAAAAAATAGTTATTATAGTTGATATACACAATCGACAGAAACTATATTCTTATTAAAGAAAAAAAAAATGTCATTTTTGACATCATATTCTACGAATTGATGCATTCCTAGTATTCATAGCTCATTAAAATCTATGTGATGCATATTGTCTCGACTCAAATGTGATGGACCAGCTGGCAAACTTCCTTTTTTTTTAATAGAGTGTTAAAGACTTTAAGCAACTAATGTCATAGAACTAATTAGAAGAATTTTATTGGTAGTCTTCATACATTTTTTTGCCTCAATCTGTCTACGATAATAGCTAGTTGTCGATTATAAAAGCTTTCGGCAAAGCAATCCCACTCAAATTCTTATAATATTCTCAGGAAAATATTCTTTTTTCTTCTGCGCATAGTCTAGTTTGATCTATGTCACTAGAATAAATAAATACTATTACTATGTTTAATTTATTGTCCCTAACGATAAATTTGTGAAAAGATGATAATGTTTCGTTAATGTCTTTCCGGAAATAGTATTTTTCTTTTTTGATATATTTCTATTATAGATATTTCATATGCATATATATAACATGAAACTAATGTAAATGAAATCAATGATTTTTCTTAAATGAAAAGCCCACTTGACAGTTTGTCTTATGTGAAATAGAGCGACAGACGTGACATGAGTTTATTATAGAATGAAGAAAAGCAAATGTAATAGAAAAAAGTTGATAGAAGGTCGATACACATTAAATTTATTAAGAACAAGAAAAAGAAAAACATATATATATATATATATATTTATTTATTTATTTAAATAATTGTTGAGGAAATGATCAAAATGATGATGTATGGAAATTTAATGTATTTCAATTAAATATATATATGAATTAGGGAAAAAATATCGTGTTCTTAATTATCACAATTAAGGATAAATGAAATCGTTTTCAACCAAACGAAATGATTGTTTAGTTATCAGAAAAATTTATTAATAAGTTAATAAGCTAACATATATAATTTTATTATAGCAAAACATACAATCACCTTATATGATGTTTATGATTATAAAAATCTATATCTACGATAGAAAAGAACACCCACACCCTAATTATTATTAGTAGTTGAACAATGATATTTCATGCTGATAATTGTTAAAATCAATTGATTTTACTATTTCTAATAAAAAATTAGTTTTACTTTTACAATAATTTTTTGTATATAATGCAAATCATTTCGATATGAATAATTTGCAATTTTTCATTAACAACTATCGAATTGTTTTCAGAAAAAATACTATTCATTCGTGATATATACTTGAAAATGAATATTAGTTGTCTCAAGAGAACAGAATTATATAACTAGAAATAATAAAAAATTCTCTCTCTTTCCATTAACCAATGAAGATTATTTCTGCACATTTTTACTAAAAATGTTCATTCTTGTTTTTAACGATCTCTTTAATAAAAATATCCCAATGTTATTAATGTATTCAAAATGAAATAGAAAATTTTTTACTATTCATTTCATTCTTTTATTTCTGGGCACATTATTTACATCAGTTTTACTTCTCTTTGTTAGATATAACAATACTTAATATAATATATACAAGTTTACATTCGTACAAATAAAAATTTATAATTAATCGGATATTAAAACTTTAGTTATTTATTTCTTGATAGAAAATTAAGAAAAGTTTATTTCAAATGTTCAAAATACTATTGTTTTAAGCATTTCACATTGTCATGTTTTTAAAATGTTGATAGACGATGGAAGAATTTCAAAAAGAATCTCACTTTTTTTTCACAATAGTTAACTAAAGAAAATAGAAACAAATAATCCTTAATAGATTATAAATCTAATTCATGTTTATCAAAATATTATAATCTCTATTTAGTTATAATTAAATCTCAATAAACATAAAAGCTAAAATCAGATTATTAGACTCTAAGAAAACCTGATCAATTATCTTATATAGTTGAAAGCTTTTATAATAAAATAAATTGAATGTTATCTATTTCTAATTTAGCAAAACTTCTAGTAGAATAATAATTTTAAGATATAAAATCTTCTGTCTAATGTTAGACATAGCATCTATTTATTCTAACATTATCAATTAGCTTTAATAATTAGTTTTTTTTTCTTTATTATGATAATATATTGATAAGTAACATATATTTATTTATTTTTTGATGTTTTGCATTGCAAATAGTTGATTTTCTACTTTAAACAGTTTTTTTTATATTCTCGAAAAGAAAAATTTAAGCGAACAGACATAAAGAACAAGAGCATAATAGATTAACATTGTCTATTATTGTGGTTGATCTAAACCCATTAAATGTTGAATATAAGTTTCCCAAGTTGTTTCTCGTAAATTTATTTGTTTACAAATATGCGCATATTTTTCACGCGTTTCAATAACATATTTGACAGCTAATTCACCATTATCGATATATGCTTGCATGATTGGATCATCTTTTGACGAAAGCTAATCGAAAAAGAAGAAAATTGGAATTATTAAATGCAAAAGAAACGGCAACGAATAAATCTTAAAAATTCTACTTACGTCGTCTAATTCTGATCGTGCTTTAGATACAAATTGTTGAATAGCATCAAGGTCAACAGGAAAATCTGTTTTTTGACTATGATATAAGAAATAGAAAAGAATAGAAGCCGTTGATATAAGTCGACAAATTTCATCTGAAACTAAATATTTAAAAATACAAAAAAAAATAATTTAAACGAAAAAGAAAACAATCTCAACAGGCACATACTTGTTGAGTCTAAACCTTTTGACTTTAAATCATGTTTTATTTGTTCAAAATTAACATTAAATAATTCTCCTAATTGAGCTGTTGGTGAGAAAGATCCATCCTATATAAGCAAAGAAAACAAAAGGAAATAACAAAATCTAAATTGATAATCTTATAATTATAATTTACATTATTTTGCTGTTGAAAAATCCCATTTATAAGTGAATAAGTTAATGGAGTTTCAATAATTGATCTTAATGGAGCATCTTAATAATTACATGACAAAGTAAAATAAATATTATTATATTTAATAAGAAAAAATAAAATATATACTTACCATTTATTTCTTTTGTAATAGAATCATTTGCCTTTTCCTAATAATAATAAATCATAATGATAAGTATGAATATAACTTTCATGTAACAAAGAAAAAAACATATTACTTACTGCTTCACTACTTGCCATAGTGTCGGTTCACGGGAGTGACTAGCTTGTAGCAGATCGGCTGATGATGACGACAGTGAAATGAGACGTATCGTGCGAATTGGGGCTTTGCTTTTTTTCTCTCGTCCTTCGTTTCTTTTTTTTCTTTTGCTTTGCTCGAGACTCCTTCTCTTTGCTCATTCATATTTTCTCCTTCTTTTTCTCGCTTAGCTGATGAATAACAACCGACAATGTTAGAGTCTTAGCCTCCGTCTTCATCATCAACAGCAAAAAAAAGGAAATATTTCTAGTGATCCATTCTTATCTATTCTCTACATATACTCTTCACGTTGTACGCATTGACTGAGTAACTCGAGTTTTGTCAAAGCTAAGAAAGACGCGCGGGAATTCTTAATTGATGAGCAGTTTCTTTTTTTTTTGTAATATAACTGCCTGTCTGTTTTCCCCTTTTCATTTTTCATCATGTTCAAGTAGATTGCTTGTTATTGTTCTTACACTTGAGAAGCAATGTCCTACTTTGACAAATATCTAAGTCAATTATAGAGAATAATCATATGTAATGTGTAATGGAAAAGCTGACTTATTGAATGAATTTTATGTTTTTTTTTGTTTTTTTTGTTTATACGAAAAAAACGAAAAAGAAAAAAAGACGGATATCAAGAGGGAACAAGTGAAACTGTGCGGAACCAGCAAAAAAAGCACACACACGCACATACACACTGTTATTAAGAAAAAGAAACCAACATCAAAAATACAAGAACAATGTTTGTCTGATCGCTCTTCGATTTTCAAACACATCTATACATATAAAGGATTGTTCGTGAATAATTTACTTTTACATTTCTATGTATATATGTGTTTTCCTTCGTACCCAACAAATATATAGTAACAACATATATAAAAAAAAACGAAACAAAGAAAACAGTAGGTGTTTATATAAATATACTTTTATGTAAATCCTTTTCATTGATAGATCTTCCACTGAAAACCTGAATATATAAATGATGCAAAAAAAAAGAAAAACGAAAGAGAAAATTACCAGCACAATTCGAAAACAAAAGTTGACATAGACAAAAGAGAAAAACATAATAGTCCCAAGTATAATATGCTTGTCTATACGTATATATATATATATAAATGTGTGTGTGTGTATGTTTGTGACCCAGAAAAAAAAAGAAGACAAGTGTATTGTTGTGTAGAATAGTAAATAGTTTTAAAACAAAAAAACAAAAAAAAAGAAAAGAAAAGAGCAGAGTAAAATGAACAAACAAAAATAGCATACATGCGTACAACAACGATGACAAACATAAAAACAAAAGAAAAGAAATTTATGTAATATATAATAATCAATGGATCCACCCTTTGGTGACATTTATTTTGAGGTCATCATTGTAACGAATTCTTCATAATTAACTTGACCATCTAAAACAAAATAATTCAATAAAAGAAAAAATTTCTTTTTTTTTTTCTTTTAATAATCATACCTCCATCAATATCTGCTTCACGAATCATCTCATCAACCTCTTCATCCGTCAATTTTTCACCCAAATTTGTCATCACATGACTTTACAAAAAAATTAAAATACATACAAAAAAACCGATAATTAGATTTAAAATTATAACTAACCGAAGTTCAGCTGCTGATATAAATCCATTTCCATCTTTGTCAAATACACGGAATGCTTCACGAATTTCTTCTTCACTATCAGTATCTTTCATTTTTCGAGCCATCATGGTTAAAAATTCAGGAAAATCAATTGTACCATTACCTAGACAAATTATTTTTATTTTCAAATAGAAAAATTCAATTCTTACCATCGGCATCTACTTCATTGATCATATCTTGTAATTCAGCCTCCGTTGGATTTTGTCCTAAACTACGCATAACCGTACCTAAACGAGAAAAAAACATTCAGATATTTAATTAATAAAAAATTCGTTATTTGTTTTCTCATTAAACAAACCCAATTCTTTAGTTGTAATTGTTCCATCTCCATCTTTATCAAAAAGTGAAAATGCTTCTTTAAATTCAGCAATTTGTTCTTCAGTTAATTGATCGGCCATTTCAATTCAATCTTTCGAATGAATAATATAGACTCCTACACACAATAAATATCTATAAAAGAATAAAAAGAAAAAGATAATACAAGACAAAAAAGAAACGACAATAATAACAACAAGATACACTTGACAACATTAACTAAAACAAAACAATAAGAAAAAAAAGTAAATGATAAAGATGTCGCTTATGATATTTAACTACGAAAATATATTTAAATTATCAATGAAAATACATCATATTGTGAAATAAATTTATATTTATTTGTTTCATTTTAAAAATAATAAACAAGAACCATAATACACGTCTAAATAACCTCTATGAACCAATCATTTGCTAATATATAAATGATTCTTCTTTTTTCAGCTGGAAGAGAACGAACTAAACAAGAGAAAAAAAAAAAGAACGAGAAAATGAGTATTATTTCAGTGGTGAGAGAAATGGTTGCTTGCTTAGTTAGTGGATGTGTAGGTGTTGCAAGTGCTCGTTGCTCTACCACACAAGAAGAAACAAAGGAACATAAACAATTATTTATTTTCTATTTTTTCAGATCGCCGAGAATTAAGTATCATCTAGCGGCGATAAGACGCCAATATTTGGGAGTGTGAGTGAGAGTGAGGTTACGGTTTTTTGAAAATCTCTAAAAAGTACACGTGATTTCTGTTTCTAATCAATTTATTCAACACTCTCAATGGCAGAAGGTGGATATAATATTCAACCGCGCAATAATTATCCGGATCGAATGCAACAATCACAACAAAGTTGTTTTTTTTTGTTCTTTAAGAAAACAATATGTTTTTTTGTTTTTGTTCTATTGAAAAGAATGATTTATCTTTTAGGCGCGTCAGCCGGTGAAGAAGAATTAGCAACTAAAACACTTCATATTCAATCGAAACGTTTCTATTTGGATGTTAAACAAAATCGACGTGGTCGATTTATAAAAATTGCTGAAGTAAAAGAAAAGAAATAAATCATGAATTTTTCTTGGAAAATATTTATTTTTAAGGTTAGTGCTGGCGGTCGGAAAAGTCGTATATTAATGTCAATGAGTGTTGCAAGTGAATTACGTGATCATTTAGATACATTTAATGAACATATTCGTACATTAGGTAATAGAAAATAACGAAAATTTTTCGAAACGATTTGTAATAAATCATTTTATATTTTAGGTGAACAGAATCTAAATAATCCACAATTAACAGAAGATGGTCGACTTCGTTCAGCACTTATAACACGTGATGATCGAAAGTATTATCTTGATTTAAAAGAAAATGAACGTGGCAGATTTCTACGGGTATGTGAAATTTTTGGTGTGATTTTTTCATTTGTTTTTTGTATTTTTATTTAAAATATATAGATTTCTATGGTTGGAATTAATACTCAACGTACACAAATTGCATTACCTGCACAAGGTGTAGAAGAACTACGAGATACATTAAATAGTTTACTTGAAGAATTCGGAAATGAAGATGATAAAGGTAAAAAATTATGAAAGGGGTGACATCTATACCGAGAAGTTTATTTTTGGTCTACTTATTTTTGAGAATCGTTGTTTATGAGAACAAATTTCGAATGATAAAATAATTAAACAACAATTTCAATTTATAGAAATTCATTTATTGGATATTGAATATATCCATATACGACTAAGTAGTAGATATTTATTTTATACATTAAACATTTAAAGAGAAAAAAAGTGATTTCATCAGACAGTTTCTAAAAAAAAATATATTTCATAGATAAAGATGGGGCTAACAGTATCTAGTCTTTTTTTAGCTCATTTTATTAATAAAATTTTTTATTATTTTAGATAGTATTGAGTCACTACCAGCAATAGGTAAGTGAAATAAACAAATTATTTAATAGTCTTATTACTCATTATATGATTATGTACAAAACATAGAGGCAAACCAATTTTATTTTTTGAGATACAATTTATATTGAAGGATTTATTTATTCAATGAAAAAAAAACACGAAGACGTCCAATGGAAAGATATTTTAATTTAGTCAAATTAATTTAGCTCTATTAACTTTAATCATCCATTAAAAAACAAAGTAAACTAAATTAGTCTGATAAGAAATAAAACCAAAAAAAAAACAGTATCACAATCTCTTTTTTTTTCACCTATGAAATATAAAAAAAACTTTCTTTTTTTATATTATTTATTTTTAGAAGCATCGAAATTACCTGAAAGTAAATATCTTCATGTTGGAAATAAGAATTTCTATTTTGATATTGGTTCAAATAATCGTGGAGTTTTCTTACGTATATCCGAAGTAAATAAACAAAGAAAAAAAAATTCCTTTTTTATCTTACCTGTTACTATTTTATTTAAATAATTTAGGTTCGTGCAAATTATCGAGCAGCTATAACAATACCAGAGAAATCATGGTCTCGTTTTCGCGATAATATTAATGATTTTATTCTTACAATGGATAAAGAACGTAATAATGCATCATCAACTGAAGATAAATCTCGGTTAACTTCTGGTAATGAAGATAAATCATCAGTTCCGCAAAGTAGTTTTGGTGAAAATAAAAAATAAGAGTACATTTATTAATAAACACTTATAGAATTATTTTAAACGAAAAAAAAAATACAACATATTCTAATAATTGGTAGCTTTAGCTTCTTCTTCAACTTCTTCTTCCTCTTCTCTTTTGTCAAACACATAGACAAATTGATCCTTTTTTTTGACTCTTAAAAAGAGCCCGGTGTGCGCTTGTATGTGTATAGTAAAGAACACGTTGCATTGTAAATGTTGTTATGGGGCACTTTTTTTCTGTGTGTAAAAACAAACGTTTATTTATCCAAATAATTTCTTTTTTTTTAGTATAACAAAATACTAGTTTCTTTTTTTTTCTCGCTTCTTTATTCGGAATGGAAAAAAACAAAAAAAAATATATAGAAAGATTAATTAAAGTCTTTCGTTAAGTATTATTTACAGTAACCCATTTTCTTGTCGCGCGTCGTATATATTTTTATTTGTATGTGTGATTGTATGTGTGTGCGTGTGTGTCTATAATGAATTCTTAAATTTAGTTTTATTATTTATTGACGAAACAAAATTTTTTGCTGCTTATGTATGTAGAATAGATTTTGCCGTTCGGGAAGAAAAGTTATCTGCTTTGTTTGTGTCTGTTCTTTCTATTCCAAAATCCGTTATTATTAAGATTATTAATATTATTTTTTGTCTGAGTGCGTATATATCATCCGGTTTTTTTTGTTCTTTATCTAGTTCTAGCGGTTTTTTTTTGTATCATAAAAACTATTGATACATAAAGAGAAAAAAGAAACATTGAACGATTCTAATAAATGTAATAACAATCAAATATTTCATATTTATTTTATCTTTCAGATCGTGAATATAAATTATTTTTCATGTGTTTTTCCTTATCTTTTTTCGGCTACTGAATGCCTCTTTTCGGTCGACGATTATTTCATCTTAATGAAGATGATTTAAAAGATAATAATGAACAAGAACAAACTTATACAATTGAACATACTGGAGAAAAATTTCATTGTAAGAAACTATATGAAAAATTAAAAAAAGCATATGAATTAGAACGATGGACATGTGAATGTACATGGAGAGCTGGTTTAACACATAAAGAAGCTTATGAATCAGAAGTTGAAACAAGAAAGTCCTTATCAACTATTGTTCCAAATTACTTTCATAAATGTATTTTTGATATTATATATCATAGTAAGCATTTTTTCATTTTTTTTACAGAATAAAATAAAAAAATCATTTGAATTTTGTAATAGGTGTTAAACCATTGGAAAAATTGGCTGAGGAAGTGTCAATTTTACTTGGGTAAAGTTTATTTAATTTTGAGACAAGATTTTAGAATTAAAAATATTTTCTTTTCTTTTAGACAAGGTTTTGTTATTGGTGAACCAGTTCAATTTAAAAAACGAAAAGATACTACAGTGTAAGTGTTCAATATTTTTCATCTTGTTATAATAAATATATTCTTCTATTGTTTTTTTTAACAACAATAGTGTGAAAGGTACTATCGAACGAATCGAAGAAAATGATGATCAACGTAAACGAACATCCGAACGTACATCTGTTCAAACACGACCATTATCAGATAAAGTAAATATAATTTTTTATTTAAAAAAAAAAATTTTTAATTAATATTATTTTATATTATATGACAATTAGCAAATGAAAAATGTCAAATATGCAATTCGATTATCCGACGAAGATCGTGTAATGAGTAATGTTCAGCCGAATGAATTACAGTAAATAAACATATACACGAATGAAAACAAAAACCTTTTATTGATTTTGTTTTTGTTTTTTAGACGAAGTAATTTCATACCTAATCGTGAAAAATTAAAAACATTTATTCGTTCGTATGCATTTCGTCTTGGCAATCGAGCAGATAGTCCATGGATATTTTATGATGAATCAATTAAAGAAAAATATCAAATAAAAGATCGTTTACCATCAACAGTTATTGAACAATCGAAAAAATTAATGACTATTACATTGGATGTAAATAAGCAAAACATAAAAAATTTTTTAATCATTAAGATAGATAATATATTGACTGTTTATATTGCAGGAGATTCTTCATGAACAAGAACGTATTCTACGCAAACAAACTGAAGAACAAAATGCTCAATTAGGTGAAAATAAAAAATCAAATGAAAACCATAACAAGCGTAAGTCATTCTAAACATTATTTTGTTTTATAAATCGTTCGGTCAATTTCAATTTCAAGGAAACAAAAAATAATCTTAATATTTTTATATCATTCAAATTTGAAAATAGATAAATTTCAATCGAAAATTATTTTCTTGGTAGTTATGAAAACGGCATTTTGTCGTTTTAATCAGTATTTATTGTGTAAAGCTAACGATTATCACATTTAAACACTGTTTCGAAGGAGAAAATAGCAAGGTATTGACCTTCATAAACGGCATCGAAACGTTACCGTATGTCACATACATATAATAACGTTTCGATGGCATTTATGAAGGTCAATATCTTATCATATTCTCCTTCAACAAGGTGTTTATATATGATTAACGACAATTTTAGACGATACACAACGATTTAAACAATAAAATATCGTTTCCTGAGATTATACTGTTCATATTTATTCTTATTTTTCAAAGATAAACTTTCAGTAAAAAGGTTCTCATCCTTAAATCTTACAAGATTTATACAAATTATAGTTTTATATTAAATGAAAAATCTCTTGTGTCAAGCATGACTTTTTTTTTCTTTATAGCCTCCTCTTCTAATGGTCATCTTGATGACATTCAAATAATCTCATCTGATGATGAAAATAAAACAAAAAGTCCTAAAAAAAAAGTTAAATCACCTCCAACAACACCTAAAAAATCAACTCCAACGATACCTAAAAAATCTACATCAACAACACCTAAAAAATCTACTCCAACAACATCTAAAAAATCATCTCAAATAAATAATATATCACCTGTAAAAAAACCTCGTACACCAAGTAAACAAAAAAGTCCAATAAAAACTAAAAAACAATTAACATTACATGATATGAAATTTACAAAAAATTCCAACAATAACAATAAGACAAATAATCAATTATTAAAAAAATCTTCATCAACATCTGTAACAACATATAATATAGCTGTACCGTATTCATTATTACAAAAATTAGATAAAACACGTCGTGATCGTGGTTTACAATCGAAAGTATTTCAACGTCTTGTATTACATTGTGCACGTACATTAAATGATAAACAACGTTTACGTTTACCTGATGAATATCGTTCATTAATACAAACAAAATTTGAAGAATTAGAATTAAAACGACGTTTATCAGAAATGACTGAACAAGAAAAAAAAATTTTTCTTCAAACTAAACAAAAACAAAAACAATTCGAACATAAATCATGTGAAGATTTAGATTTAATATCATCAAAAATTTTACCATTACCGAAACAAATTGAATCATTAATATATATACCATCACATTATATTGGTGATTTACTTGTTGTATGTACTTTTTTTACATCATGTCATACATTATTTTTATCATCATTAACTGATAATTTATCTAAAACAACACAACAATTTTTACGTTCATTTCGACATAATTATTTATTAGATGCTTATAAAACATCATCAACAACAATTTTTTTAAATTATTTTATTGAATTTTTACAAATATTATTAAAATTATTATTTAAAGAAGATGATAATCGTTTAAATAATGATGATATTAATAATAATGATGATGATGATAAACAACAACAACAACAACAATTAAATCATGATCAACAAGTTATGGAAATAAATCATTCCGAACAACTTATTATTGATGATGATATTGAACAAGTTTATGATACGAAATTAACTGATATACCCTTAACACCATTTACATGTCAAGAATTAACACGTTTATATTTATTAAAAGATAAAAATGAAAATTATCGAACTATTTTAGACAAATTAGCTAATTTAGAAACAAAAGATTTTTCAATTTCAGACCAAGTAAGTCAATCATATTCATTCAATTTTTTATGTTAAGAATAATATCTAATTGATTATTCATATTTTCTAAAATTCATCTATATAAATAATAAATGTAAGCTTTCCGAATTCTTCTCTAGCAGTCAAGGACACCAGACTTCTTAGAAACGGAAAATCATGCTGTAAACGGCATTAAAAACAAGAAATGTGAGTTGCGCATGTTAGCCCTAAACGAGTTGCATTGATAAATTTTAGTTCATGAGGATGAAGATGTGCATGTTACTTATATTATCGTCGTATTAGAGTAAATCTATGAGTGTCCCATCGCCTTTGATGTGTTAGTTAAATGAGTATTAGTCAGAAATTAACTTGGACGGAAAAAAACTGTCAAATTTTGCCTGAAATATTGGAGATTAGGAGCATTTTCTGGGAAAATCCTATGACAGTTCTATTAATTATTTCAAACTTTTGAGCTTATATTTTACCGATGAATAAAGAATATTCAAACTACTCCTAAGGATTCTTTTTTTTAGTTAGGATTTAACCGAGATATGAATGTCTCGAAGCTCATAGGGGCTTCCATATGTATATCATTGTGATTTGAATTATTCATATCTCAGTCGAATCTCAATAAAAACAAGAATCCTTGGAAGTAGCTTAGATATTCTCTATTTATGGGCACAATGTACTGTGAAAATCTTGAAATAATTGATGGGACCATCATCAGATCTTCCAAAGAAGGGCTCCAAATCTTGGACATTTCATACAAAAGTTAGTAAAGCTGTTTTCTCATTCATTATATAATAAAATTAATTAATTAAATTTTAATTTAGATCGATCTTCTCTTATTATTAGTTAATTTAATAACAACTAATAATGAAATAATGTCTGATTATTTTGAATATTTAACTCGTACAATGTCTGAAACATATCGTGAACGTAATCAATTATTATCTGAACGTCGTAAAGCACAAGAAGAAGAAAGTAAACAAAAAAAATTACAATTACAAAATGGTGAAAATGGAAAATTTTCATCGAAAAAACAAAATAAAAATAGTTTATTAATGACACCAAAAAATAGTCTTAACACAACAAATGATGAAAATCATCAATTATCATCACCAACAGCAACAACAGTTCAGGATGATAATATTGATAGTGATGATGATCTTAAAAGTGTTTTACAAAGACGACGACAAATGGTCGCTATGTCAAAAGAATTAAAAGAAAAACGTGAACTTGAAGCACAAAAACTTCATAATGAACAAAAACGAGAATTAGCTATACAACGGGCTGAACAAGTTTATCAAGTATATTAAATTTAAAAACAAAAATTTTTTTAATTGATTAATTTTTATTTTGTTTAATTCTAGGATGCACTTCTTAATCTCCAATTTGGTTTTCGAATTAAACCGTTAGGTTTTGATCGTAATTATAATCGTTATTGGTTTTTTAAAGGTCATGCTGGTTTATTTATTGAAAAGGGTAGGTTTATTAAATTAGTATTCAATGATTTTTAATGAGACATAACAATTCAAATAGAATTATATTTACAAAGTCTAGGAGTTGAGAAACTTGCTTTTTTTTTAGAGATTCTATCATCGAGAAATTGTCAATAATTTTCATCTTGAGAAAATTTAATAATTAAGACGTTATATTTGAAAATTGATTGTTTATAATGATGTAATGAGTGTTTCAATCACTAATTCATCCTGTACATATTCTAATCGAATATGAACTCGAGAAATTTTCTTCTTACCTCTCATTATCAAGGTACATATGGAGTCAGTCGTTTTTTTTGTTCCAATCTCAGCGAAATTGAGGTCGAGATCATCTTGTCCATATTTAACATAAACCTTCCTATCAAAATTGAATACCGTAGTCTTTACCAATGGCTCATTACAAACCGTATTTCAATAAAGTTTCATAATATATGAAGTACTTCCTTATTGCACATCTGAGAAGACAAATATTCAATAATAGATCGAATAAAACAATTTCTCTGTGATTAACAATAGCAACTACATCGTCTTTCATAATTTTAATTCCCATAAGAATTCTGCTAAGAGTTTTTAAATATAATTTAATAATTAAATTATTTTCTTGATAGGTTGGATTGGTTCTGAAATAAGTTATTCTACTCAAATATCTTCATCTCAAGATATATCTTCTTCTCGTTCTTCATCGATTAGTATCAATGAAAAATTAATTCCAAAACATGAAACAAATCAATGGTGGACATATGATAATGAAACAGTTATTGAACAATTACTACAATCATTAAATGAACGTGGTATTCGTGAACATAATTTATTATTAAATATTAAAAAAATCATGCCACTTTTACAAACAGAATTTGAACAAATAAAAAAAGATAAAAATTCAAACGAAAATCAATCTGAAGAATCTATTTCAAATACTGAAACATCCAATGATCAACAACAACAGCAACAACAACAACAACAACAATCATCAAATGATATAATATCATCATTTAAAAATGATCTTGAAGATATTGAAACACGTTTACGTCTTGGTTCATTAGGTGGTTTTATTGTTAATGATAATCTTGTTGAATGGCAAACTAAATTAAAACAATCTATTGAACGTAATGATTTAGGTGAATTACTTATACAATTACAACAAACAGTACCTGATAAATTTGCATCTAGTATATTTGGTATATATGACAATCAATTAAAAAATTTAAAAACATCAACAAAAAAAAAATTTTCAACTATAAAATCAACAATAAATAATCAACATAATTTACAAATATGGATGAATGATTGTCGAACATGTAAAACATATTCACGTTTATATATATTAATGATTATATTTGAAAATTCCATAGCATGGAATAAATCAACAATTGGTATTAAATGTAAAATATGTCGTAAAAAACATAAAGATGAATATATTATTGTTTGTGATCAATGTTGTCAAGGTTATCATTTAGAATGTTTACGTAGTTATACAATAAATACAATTAAAAATTCAACAAATGATTTATGGTATTGTCCAGCATGTCGTCCACAATCAATATCAAAACGACGTTATAATACTAAACAAGAACAAATTAAAACAAAATCAGATTATTATGATACAGATATATATGATATGGATGCTGATACAACATCAAATATAAGTAGTCATGATAATAATCATGATGTATCAGATTTAAATAGTGAACCAAGTAATAATAATAATAATATTGATGAAACAAATGAAGAAAATATCTGTTGTGTTTGTGCTGTTGAAACAAGTGATGATAATGAATTAATACAATGTATACAATGTCGAAGTTTATTTCATTGTCAATGTCATGAACCACCATTAAGATGTCCACCTAGATCAACAACATGGATGTGTAACAGTTGTAGAAATGGTATTAATAATGAAACAACTTATTCCAATAGACGTATACAAACACGTAGGCAAATTAATGTTAGAAAACAAGAACAACGTTCTAGAACACAACCACAAAGACATAATGGAACACGTAGAAGTAAGATATTAATCTTCAATATTTTATTATTTATGAATACATACAAAAGAAAAAGACAAACTGAAAATTAGTCGAACTGTTAATTGTATAATGTAGTTTTATCTAGTTCGAAATGAATACTGATAGATTGATAAGATATTAACCTTATCGGAAATCTAAATAAGCCATTGAGTTTGTTCGAGGCGGATATAGACTAATACGTTTCTTAAAATAGATAGACTTTTTGCTTGACTTTTGTTTCTTCGAAATTTTCAATAAAAATTGCGTTTTCTTTTTCTATAAGAATTAATAATTCATATTATTTTTAAATTTATATTTATAATAAGATTTGATATATTCTTTTCAATTAATTCATCACAATTTCTATAAAATACAGATTTTTTTTTTTCTCTCAATATTAATCTTTTCCTATTTGTATGCTCACAATAGTTGTATATTATACAAAAAATTAATAGTTTTGCTATACATGCCATCTGTTGCCTTCACAGAAAGACAGTCTTCTTTTTTCATTTAATTGTCATCATGACATTAATATATAGGGAAAAGAAGTACATTGACCTCTCAGATAGACAAGTTAAGCTCACGAAAGGTCGATCTGTTTGCACCTCTGAAACACACTGTTAGATAAAAATGATTCTGCAAATAGTTTAACTAAGTCTATAATTACAAAAATTGAATGGGTACTTCAAAATCATAGACATCATTAATTTCAATTTCCGTAATTTAAGACTATTCAACTGCTTAATGAATCTATTATTAAATATTAAAAATAACATGGGTGACGTCTAAGCTTTTGCAAAAATGTCAAATATTGTTAGATCATATTATCAACTTCTAAACCAATCAAAATTTTTTCTAGAACAAACCTCAGAAGAAACTAAAAATCAAATATTTCTAGAATAATTCTTACAAATTTCCTATTGAACAACATCATTTCCGAAATTCTAGGAATTTATTTTATAATCAAAACCGAATGTGGAAAAAAAAAGAGTATTTAATAATGACTTTTGTAACTGAAAAGCTAATATTTTCAATAATGTAGTAAAAATTAAATTTATTCTTGTTTTCCTTCAATCAAATTGAATAATTTACTCGTTCCTGCTATCTATTCGTTTTGCAATGGTAAAGAAAATTTTCTTTTTTAAATTATTTTTTTTTCCTACTAAGTATCCAGAATCTGTTACATTTCGAACAAACAATATAAAAATAATTGAGCTTCTGCTTGATTACGGTTGATATTCTTGTAAAACACTATTTAAAAAAAAATTCAGTTTTTGCAAATTTTTTAATTAAAAATTGAAGAGTAAATAATTTTACTAAAGTTAATATTAATAGAGCTTTTGATGAACTACATTTTCCTGTCACTTCTTAATTAATACTTCATCGATGTATATCAAAATAATTGAGAAATATAAATTTTTTAATTATCAAGAATATTTTTTTTCTAAATAGCTGTACGTAAAAATTATCGTGAAATTGATGAAGATGAAGATGAATATGAAGAAGAA
Source organism: Rotaria sp. Silwood2 (assembly GCA_905329745.1). Taxonomy (NCBI): domain Eukaryota; kingdom Metazoa; phylum Rotifera; class Eurotatoria; order Philodinida; family Philodinidae; genus Rotaria; species Rotaria sp. Silwood2. Next base: position 1,159,231 of record CAJNSZ010000024.1, read on the forward strand.
CAAGAAGAACAAGAACAAGAAATTGAAAACGATAATGAAAGTGATTATGAAGAAGAAACACGAAATCAACGACGTTCAAAACGTGTACGTCGATTAAGTCCATCATCAACAAATGATAAATCAGATGATGATTATGATATTCGACGTCCAGCACGTCGACGAGTACGTATAGCAAAATCATCATCATCATCATCATCATCATCATCGGTATTATCAGATGAANAAAAATCAAATCAAGCAAAATAAATTATTTTTCAGAAAAGAAGTATTGTAAGAAAACGACAAAAAGTCATCCAAGCAAATAATTACAATAAAAATAATTCAGCATTGTTGAACACATTCATTTTAATACTTATATAGAAGTACAGTCTATTTAAAAAAAAAATAGTATTTTAATGGATGCTACTAAAACTATAATAATTTCTTGTAAGTTTTTGTTTATTTTTCTTGAAAAAATCTTAACTAATATTTCATTTCTGAACGAATAATATAATTTTTGAAAAATTAAAATCTAATAATTTTGCTAAGAAAAAATTCCTTTTTTCCCCTCACGATAAAGTAAAATTATTTGATTGTACTCCGGTAATAAGAAATAGAAACCTCACAAAAAAATTTGAATAAAAAAAAAAGGGTTTCTTCTTTCGAGAAAATGAATGATTCTTCTTGAAAGTTGAGAGTAACTTCATTATATTAAGTTTATTATTATATATACATTTTCAAAGATAAAAAAGAGTGATAAAGTAGCATCATACAAAAAAACAAATTTCTCATGAGAAAATGATAGGACAATCGATAAACTTTAGAAGATAAAAAAATCCTTTTTCACTATCATCATCATTATAAGTTATCAATTAAATCGAAAAACATGACATAAAATAAATTTATTGTCAAGTATACTTTTACTTTAATAGCCGTATCTCATGTCAAAAGTGTATGATTGAACATTAAAGCTTATTATGCTCAAAGTTCACCGATATATTTTCTCATTATATTATATATAATTCAGATGACTTCAACCATTAGAATGTCTGAATTTACCGAAAGGAAAAGTCATTGTTTCCGAGACGTTTAAAGCGGCAGTTTATAAAAGTATAGAACTTATTATTTCCAGTGAATTTACTTAGAACTTTGTTTTAGAGATTGCGCATGCATGCGTTTATTAATGATGAATTACATTTTTTTCTATTACTGATTGAAGAAGATTAAAGTGTGACAGCCGCCATTAACACTTATTTCTAATTTATATAGAAAAATTTGTAGATTCTTGTTTGAAAATCTTAAGTTTTCTTAATACTTTTTTTGTTGTGTCTTGTCTTTGTTTGTTTGTTTTTTTATTCTATTAAAATAGACTTTCAGTGATGAACAAAGAGAATTATTCTTTTGATTTTTATACGAGAAACTGATCATTAATTTATAAATATATGTTTATATAAAGAATAAAAGTATCGAAGCGAGAAAAAGAAAATCATGTCAATCTTTCTTTTTCATATTTTTTTAATCGATTCTTTCCGTTGTAACATTATTTCTGATGTATATTAATTGAATACCGGCATGATCATAACAGATTTTAATCAACACCTTCTATTACGTATTTTTTTATGCTTTTATATTCATGATTTTAGTTTAAATTTTCTTTTGAAATTATAAGATCATGTATTTACAGCTATTTCACGATTATCAATTTACTTAGTATGTCACTAAACTAAATGTAAAGAAGAAAACTAAACTAAGAAAGAATAAGAGAAAAAAAAATTGTGGATCGATTTTTCTCGCTTCTATATATATATATCTATGTGAACGTAATAGAGACACATAAAACATCAGACTCGCATTTTTTTTTCTTGTCTTTGTTGCATCCAGACGTGAGCAAAAATAAATTCCAGAGACAATGCGATAATATAATAAGAAACACATCTACTTAGTTTCTTTATCTTATCTAGATTAAACAAAATTTTAGATTATATTTTATTTACAACAGTCTAAATCCAATGTTGGCATTATTCACATCGCATAAGATCTCGCTAGCCATGCTTCAGCTCAGCATCCTTTTATTTGGTCTTCTCAGTAAGTAATCATACAATAATGTTCAAATAACTTTTTTTCTTTTCATTTTTATTTCCAATAATTTCATTATCATTATTCATTACAGAATGATTTACAAAAATTTTTAGATACTTTGAATAACACAGAGAATAAAAATTTGTCAAGAAAGTGTAACATTTATATTAGACTTAGACATGCAAGAAAAACAATAACCATCCCCATCGAAAAAATAATTAATGCTTTTTTTATTAAAAAAATTCATAGTATTCTTTTATCACAATGTTCATAGAAAAAATCGCATATATCTGAGATGTGCACCGCAGCAAACACCTACGTAGGTGTTCATCGTTGCTTGAGGTCTGTCATATAGATATATATCTAATATATGCACTTATAAAATTTAATGAAATCTATTGTTTAATAATACTAGATGGAACTACTACTATATCTCGTGTGATGGATAAACAATTTTAGTTCGTTAACTTCTTTTTATTTGATGATATCATGTTATTTATAAAATTGAATATAATTAACAAGGGAGTTTTTACCCTAGAATGAATAGCTCGGTTGTTTACAGTATTATCTTACATTTACTTACAAAGAAAATCCGGAGGCTTTTTTCATAATAATATCATATCAAGGAATTAATCTTTGCTTCTTATTTATCTGACAGACAAGATTTTCTTCAAATTCATAAATGACATTGAAAAAAATATTCAATTAAGATTAACGAGAAAGACAACGTTGCTACAAACAAGAAAAGTAATTTTTAATGTTACAATCTAATTTTTTTTTCATTGAATATCATTGAGAAAAGTATTTTGTTTTTAGTACGTTCAAATAGACAGATTGCGTCAGCACATTAGAGTTCACTATATCCTCAAGGTACATTAAATAGAAAACAGATGCCATAACGATAGTTATAGAGCGTTATTAATTGAACTCTTGTCTTTCTTATTAATGACAGGCAGGTGTCAGATTTAAATTAGTTATTATAAATGACAAAATATTATATGCCAGCAAAGTTTTTCTTAACTTATAAAATAATAATGAATGGAATTGTTGTATTTTATTTTATTCATTTACAACAAAGCTATACATTATGAAAATACGCATTTCCGATCTCATTTATATACTGCAAACATTAATTATTATATCGTTCTGCGTCGTTTATATCTTAAGGCATGTTTATCTACCTTATTAATTATATCAAATTATATTCTAAGTAATTGTCTCTTAGGAAATATAATATCTTTTTGAATAGTACTCTTATTTTCAAATATTATATCCAATTTTATTCTATTTTAGTCATTGGTAATTGGGCGGCACCAGCCTATGATGAGTTACAAGAAATATACGTTGACACATGTCAATTAAGCTGTGGTCTAGTTAATAATAATAATGAAGCAGACGAATGTCGTCAAAAATTTTGTCCTAATTACGTTAATTATTTATTAACAGGTTTTACTATACCAGATTCAACACCTAGTCTTGCATCAAATGATCAAAAAGAAGTAGCAAAATTTTGTGCTACATGGATGATTCATTTACTTCAAGAACTTGGCTGGAACCGACGTATTCGTCTCAATCTCAAAGACTGTAATTGTGCTGCTGGCACCGATTGTCTTGTTAAATAGAAAGATAAAAGAACAAAACAAAAAATGAAGACCAATTATTGAATCATATACAATAATACATACATTAAAAAAATCTATACTTGAATTTCAACTTTTTGATTCATTTTAATTATTTTGTCCATTATAAGTTAATACATGCAAAAAAAAATAAAGAAAGAAAATTACTATAAACATATCACGACATCTTTTTCAAATTTAAATTATATAAATTTTTCTTTTCTTGCATACTTCTCAGTCGTTTATATTCCAATATATTTACCAATTAACAATCGATCCGTTGTTATGGTGATTCATCATTTGTGTCGTTTCTCTCTCTCTCTTTATTACTCTCGCATTGTTTAAGAACTAGTTCTATATATAATAGTTCAATAAAGATGAAAATTGAAGAAGTTAAGAGTACAACAAAAAGTCAACGTATATCAGCTCATACTCATATTAAAGGATTAGGTTTAGATGGAGAACAACGAGCTATACGTAATGCTAGTGGTCTTGTTGGCCAAGAACAAGCACGCGAAGTCTGTAGTCTTTTTCTTTTGTTTTGCAAGTTTTTTTTTTTTCAATGTTATTTTTATAGGCAGCTGGTATTGTTGTTGAATTAATTCGTCGGAAAAAAATGGCTGGCAGAGCTGTTCTATTAGCTGGACCACCAGGAACTGGCAAAAGTATGTTTGTTAAAACACGATTTTCAATTTATATATTTACGTAGTTCTTTTTTTGTTACATTGGAAATTAAAATATTTGGAAAGAAAAAAAAAAAAAAAAACTGATTAATATATTACAGATATGACATAAGCGATTTATCATATTTCTTATTTGAATATTGTAGAATGTGCATTAACACTATTTCTATTCTCTTGAGTAAAATAGAAAACATCGTAGAATATGGAAAAATTGAAGTTATTTGTTAAAATTTGCTGAGAGATTATCTACATGCATCGAATGGAAGCGATCATTATTTTTGTGTCTATTATTATTAGACCCACGAACGGTCATTCTAAAGCATTTTAGTGTTAGTTTTTGTTTATATTTCGATTCTATTAAAGAAGAAATCGCATGAGACCATAATTCAAGACTAGATCAAATTTGAATAGAATTTTATAGAAATAAATAGCTTAATTCAAAAGTAATATTGAAATTGGTTGATGAACTTTTTCGTATTATCATTCAGTGAGATATTTTCTCGTGTTTTGAAACGACACCAGAGAAAAGAGAAATATTTATATTATACAATTACGGCTTTTATAGTCTCGTAAGAATATAGTTAATTGTATCATTTTATTAGAAATATCTCGATAGAAAACACAACAGAAATGCTGAAGAAAAACGAAAATTTTTCGATATTGGGAGAATATATTTACATCTTATCAAATTTTTTTGGCAAATTCATAGACAAAATATCGAAGTTATAATACCGGTGTATTCTTGTACTGATTTATGTGTTGGAAAACATAAATTTTATACAATTCGAATACGCAAAAAAAAATCAATGAGCACAAGTTATATGCTCAGTATTATATTATAATTGATTAGTAAATCAGTCAAATTATCAGTATAAAATTTAATGTTCAGTAACTATTACGTTTACTCAATAAATTAATAACTTGTCGTTAGGGTTGTGGCTATGGGTGCTGGTTTGCAGATGAGTATCGCGTGTGAATGTGAACGTAGATATGCGTATTGATTTGAGTGTGGAGTGTCAGTGTTACTGTCAGCGAAGCCGATACCGACACATACATTCATAACCGCGCTACATTATTAAATACTGAGTAATTAAATACAAGTCAACAGCTTTTCTGTAAATTAATAACAAAAAAAAAATAATTGTTTCTGAACATGTTTTTCAACGAAATATAATAGTTAACATTTTGTATTATCACATAAGCAGAAAAGAAATGAACTCACTTTTTTGTAGTTATTTTTCTTTCGTCTCATATCATTTTATTCATAAAATAATTAGTTAAACGTGTTCTGAAAGATGAGCATATTTTACTTGCAGAGTATTTGTATTAAAATAATAGAAGGATGGAGAATTTGTATTTTTATATTTATATGAGATGTTTAATGAAATTTTGTATAGAATACTAAATGTCTTAGGAAAGAGAATTATTCGAATTCGAGAAACTTTTCTAGTCTCCTATGTAAATAATTGAAATATAAATATATATATATTTGTACGTATTCAATTAATTGTAATCATCAATTTTTTAATTAGCTGCTCTTGCATTGGCTATTGCTCATGAACTTGGTTCTCGTGTACCATTTTGTCCTATGGTTGGTAGTGAAGTATATTCAACTGAAATTAAAAAAACAGAAGTCTTAATGGAAAATTTTCGTCGTGCTATTGGATTACGAATAAAAGAAGTCAAAGAAGTCTATGAAGGTGAACTTACAGAAATGACACCAACAGAAACTGAAAATAGTTATGGTGGTAAGATACTTAATATAGTTTTATTTTTCTTTGTTAAAATTATTTCAAATTCTATAGGCTATGGCAAAACTGTTAGTCATGTTGTTATTGGTTTACGTACAGTGAAAGGTGCTAAACAACTTAAACTTGATCCATCAATTTATGAAACATTACAAAAAGAAAAAGTTGAAATAGGTGATGTAATTTATATTGAAGCTAATTCAGGAGCTGTTAAAGTATGTTTAAAAATAAAGTAATCTGTTCGAAATAAGAAATCTTTCTTTTTCTTGTTTTCCTAGAGACAAGGTCGATGTGATGCATATGCAACAGAATATGATCTTGAAACAGAAGAATATGTACCATTACCAAAAGGTGATGTACATAAAAAGAAAGAAGTTGTACAAGATGTAACATTACATGATTTGGATGTTGCTAATGCACGACCACAAGGTGGACAAGATATTTTATCAATAATGGGTTCATTAATAAAACCAAAAAAAACTGAAATAACTGGTAAAAATTCTTTATATTATTTTGTTTTTCTTTCTTTTCTAAATTCTTTCAATAAAATTTTAAGATAAACTTCGTCGAGAAATAAATAAAGTTGTTAATAAATATATTGATCAAGGTATAGCTGAACTTGTACCTGGTGTTTTATTTATTGATGAAGTTCATATGTTGGATATTGAATGTTTTACTTATTTACATCGAGCATTAGAAAGTCCACTTTCACCTATTGTTATATTTGCAACAAATCGTGGACGTTGTCAAATACGGTATATAAAATGATTCTTGTTTTTAATCATTACAATAAAATATTGAATTTTATTAGTGGTACAGAAATTCTTTCACCACATGGTATGCCACTTGATTTACTTGATCGTATTATGATTATTCGTACACTTCCTTATGGCATGGAAGATATGATTGAAGTAATTGTTTTATGTTTTTGAAGGTTTTAAATAAATATTTTTTTTTTATTTAGATTCTTCGAATACGTGCAAAAGTTGAAAATATAGATGTAAATGATGAATCTTTACAAACACTTGCTGAAATTGGAAATATATCAACATTAAGGTATGAAAAAATTTGTTTGGTTTTTTGCTAAAGCCTTCTTTTTTGAAGATATGCTGTACAATTAATGACACCAGCTAATATTCTTGCTCGTATAAATGGTAAAGATCAAATAGAAAAAGAAGAAATTGATGAAGTACGAGATTTATTTCTTGATGCAAAATCATCAGCACAATTACTCAAACAAGAAGATGCTAAATATATGAAATAGAACTATATAAGTTTTTTTGTTTATTTTTAATTTGTTATGTTATACACAAACTAGGCAATTATCTTATTTTTTCCACAAAAATAAAAAATAAACAACTATTGATAATCATAATAAGGAACCATTGATAAATAACGTCTGAATGAAAATCACATTTGTCGATCCTTCTGAACCAATTTCATCGATTCCTTCTTAAACTTTCAGTATAAAAAATAACTTTCAAGAATGAACCTGTTTATTCAAATATACGACTTCCTTTCTATTAAATAAATATATTAAAAATTGAAATGAATAAATATACATATCATAAACAACATATAAAAATATAATCTATTGCAAAGTTTTTATTTTTTTAAATACATTCGATTCGAAAGAGACGAAAATAGTAAACAAAAAATGAAGTTCATTTGATCAGTAATAGAAAAGTCTAGAATGATTTGGTTTTTCGGGTCTTCGTTCTTGAGATATCGAACTTTTACTGTTTTTTTTTGGACAAAAAAAGAAGGTGTGGTTCCTCTCCGATCACTTTTAGGTTTTGATTTCGAACTTTGCTTGAATAAAGTTCTTAATGAATTTAGTTGATTATACAGTTTTTAGCTTGTCTAGTATTTTCTTTCTGAAGATGTAAATAAATAAACAAAATTAGCTTTAATACATGAGTGGATTTCGAATATTGAATATCTCAAGATGGGCGATGATACTAGAAAGTTACAATTTGCTCAATGAAGCAATCTCGTTGAGAACTTTGCTCGTGCAAAGTTTGAAGTCGAAAGTCGATTTTCCACATACTCTGATAGGAACTACAGTTTTTTTGTTGAGCAACACAGTATACTATCAATATGTCAAGAAAGAAGATCCGGAAAATTAAGCAATTTCAGACGTTCGTATTACTCATCAAATGAATATCGTCTTGATCAAAAAGCGATTTGACACTTGGCAAGGTTTGTTCGTAGATTTCAACATTTAGCGGAAAGTTGTGTGAGAAAAAAGGCAAATATTCATTCTAAGTATCTGAAAGTTCAGAAATGTTGGATAATTGTCTCCTTTTACCTGGATACCCTTTATGGATGACTTCTAAAATAATTAACTGGCACTTGATGGAAAAAAATTCATCTATTAAAGAGTAATTAGAATTTGTGATAGATCAGTAAAAATTTGAATTTGTTCAAATCCGAAATGTTGTCTGAAGTTTTTTTTCATACATCAATAATACTTTTTTTTTCTTCGTTGATTTGATCATGAATAATTAATAGGTCAAAAAATATTTGCTTTTAATGATATAAATTTTATTAGGTTTTAGACTTGCTATATAGAGGATTCTAAATGTGTTCTTTTGATTCATCCACACGTGAAGGCAAACCGATTGGCTACCATTGTTTGAAACGATAACGCCATCTATCAATGAGTCAATGTCTGCTCTACAACCTGAAGCCTCGAATTCTGTTGAGACAATACATTTTTCTTGGTTATATTTTATTTCATCATACTTTTCATCGTAGTTTTGTGGTCATGTGATCCTCTTTTAGCTTTGTCTTATATATATTAAAGATTTTTTCTTTGGCTAACAAGAACACATATTCAATTGACGAACACCGTTTGGCTTCGTATTAAGGCTCTGAAAAGATCTTGATGAAACTAAAAAAAGTTAAAAAATGATTCCCACCAATGGCTTACTATTGAACAGTTATGACCGTTTTAATAAAACTTTCATTGAGGACAAGACTTGCTCAAAGATCCAAAATAAAAAGTTTCGAGCTAAAATTATGTCTATAGATACATTTGATAGTCCATACACTGCTCTAAAAATTTGAACAAAAACAAACATGTCTTTCTCGATATATTCAATTTCCGAGTAGACTCATTTACTGTGTTCTCCTATGGTAAACCACTATGTTTTTAGATACTGCATATCTCGAGAAAATTCACGTTCGTTTTTGCTGAAATTTTCAGGACAATCTAATAACTATGAAGTGTACCTATGAACATAATTTCAGCTCGCAACTGTTTGTTTAAGGTTTTTCGAAATTACCTTCCCCTAAGTAAAATCTTCATTAAAACAGCCATAACTCTTCAATACTAGGCCATGAATTTGAATCGTTTAAAGATTTTCTCAGTCTCAACGAGACCTATTCGTAGCCTTGATGCGAAGTTGAACGACTTCCGACAGTTCTATATGTTTTCTCATATGATATTTTCTGCAGATAGTTGCAAACAGGAACTAGCTAATGCCTTGGCAAATGGCTTTTATTTAACTGCAAAGTTTTAAGAGAATTTTGAAAGCGAAGAATTTATTAAAAAATCATGCATGTGAAAATTTCCATCTTTATTTTCTTCTGTTTTGAACTTATTATAGTTCGAAGACGGTAATAGGTGGTTACATAAAAAAACAGTGCTAGAACAGTTAAAAAATGAAAAAAAAACACTCGAATAAGAATGCAACTTTTTAAGTATAATATCTAATTGAAAATAAAAATGCGTCTGTTTGTCTTTTATTTATTGAGCCACTTGTATCGGTATGATGAAAGATAACTGAAGTGATTATCGATTCAACTTACCGATAAGTATTCCTTGATATTCATTAATAGATTCTATTTTAAAATTAATTTTTTGAAAATATGAATCATTGTTGACCATCATTTTTGCAGAATTCATTTCATTACCGTGATTAAATCCAAGCAGTAAGAAGATTTCAAGTTTTTCTAATGTTGGGCAAGTATGTTCCAACCAATTATGCCACAATTGAGGTTTAAGGACCGATTTTGGTCATGCTTCGCACTTGTCAATATGTCAAAATCAGGAAATCGATCAGGATTTTTTATTTTAAAAATCAGGATTCGTCTAAAAAATCAGGATTTTAAGAAAAACCGTCTCAGGAGATCTCAGAAGACTTCTAGATTATCGATGCATTAATTTCTAGATCGTAATTTCAAAGCTAACAGTTTTTTAGTACTAAAAATCCATTTTTCTGTCAATTTTTTAAATAAGAATGCTGATTGTTCTATTCAAAGCTATCACTAGATTCTATCAAATCTAAAACAACGAGGTTCAAAATTGGTTGAAATTTATGAGTTTTATGTCAAAAATCAGATCTATTTCAGTCAGTTTCGTAACTTGTTTTCATTTATTCAAAACAATTAAAATATAGCATCGGATAAACCATGCAACGTTTATGATCACTTGCATGAGTCCTGACAGAAGCTTATAGTTCTAAATATTAGAAACACTATTGCTTTTGGGTATAAATGTAACGATTCTTGAAACTCTAATTCAAAATTAATGGATATATTTGTATCGGGAACCCCAAAGAGTCATGTCAGCCATGTTCAATTGTGAATTAGTTATCCGATACAGTGGTTTGAGTTTTTTGAACAGTTAAAATAAGTTACGGAATTGACTGAAATTGGTTAGGATTTTCTTTTAAAGATCATAACTTTCGGCCGATTCTAAGTCTTGTTCTTTTTTTCAGATTCAATAGAACTCTATGATAGGTTTGAATAGAGCAATCAAAACTTAGCAAAACTATGATTTAGAAAGAATTGACCAGACAATGAATTCTCAGTAGTAAAAAGATGTTATCCTTGAAATTATAGTCCAAGAATTGTGTGTATCTCTATTCTGGATACTTGATAAGGCTTCAATAACTTCACAAGATTCGAACATTTTTGAATCATCAACCGTATAGATCAACAGGCTTCAGAGTTATGAACGCTTCATAATTACTTTGCTGATGTAGTAGAATTAATCAGTTGTCATTTATGCATGTTGGCAATCAGTCTTCATAATTAACGAAAACGATCGATCTTTTCGGAGTGCCTTTTATTGTCTTACTCATCATTGAATCACTCTAAAATAATATTATTAAAAACACTAGAATATAAGGGTAGGTCAGTGTTTTACAAAGATCTTTATATAGAACAATTTAGTGGCAAAACCAAGCCAAATTGAATCTGCCAGCAATTGGTCAAATGCATGAGTTCTTAGGGAACATTTTGTAAAAACAATGTTTTGAAGGTTTTTTCCATTGATTTTTGACTTGCAATATGGTAATTCAACAGAGAAAATCGATCTCTTTTGATCTACGAAAAGTTCACATCTCTACCATGTTCTGTTCGAAATTTATTGAGGATTCTTCGAAATCTTTCTAGATTTCAACGATTTTACTGTGGATCATCTGAGAGCAGGTCTTTATAGGAATAATTAGCCGAGCTTAGCCAAGTGGCAATGTTTTTTCGGTTTTAAAAAGATTCGAAACTACGGCAGGGAGATTTTTGGAAATTTTTAGCTTTTATGATACAGTTGCTGTTTACCCAGTGTAGCAAAAACCTGGCTGTCGTAGTGTTAGATCTCTCTGAAGCCGAAGAAACCATTGCCATTTCACTGAGCTCATAATGATTATCTCTATAAAGATCTGTTTTCAGATGACCTAGGGTAAAATCGCTGAAATCAGGGATCTCTTCGAGACCTCAATAACTTTCTAACAGAACGTGGCAGAGATCTCAGTCTTTAGTAGATCGAAAGAGAACAATTTTCTTCATCGAATAGTCATATTGCAATTGAAAATTCGATGGAAAATCCTTTCAGTCTCAAATTCCAAAATGTTTATCAAGATCTTGCTAGCTTAACCAATTGCTAACCAGTCAAATTTGACGTGATGTTCCCATCAAATTGTTCCTCTTTCAAGTAGCGAAAATGGTTGCGTAAGATTTCGTCACCAGAATTTAGACAATGGGTACAATTTCCTATCCGAAAATCTGACAATCTTTGTATTGCTAAAAAGTACGACGAAAATCGGGCAAATTATCAAAATTCATTTGGTCAAATTTCAGTTGCCAAAATTCTGATTTACTATGAAAAGTTCAGGTCTGTATCTTATGCCTATGGGAAATCCTTTGAAAAACATCAAGTGGGCTTATGTACTGCCGTTTTTGTTATATTATTTCGTGTTTGTCGCTTTCCACACTTTGAATATTTGTAAGAACATTATGGTCGAATACAAATTAAATGGTAGTCTCTTGTTCTTCAAACTACCATGAAACAAGATCATTAGTTGTTATGTTGGTAAGATCAAGAAATAAGTGCATTAGAAAATAGATAAATTTTACAGGAATAAATATATCTTGAGCCAAAAGAACAAACATATACTCATAATTCAAAATGTTTCAAGACTTAAGAGATCTGCTGTGTTTTTTGTATTTAATTTGGTACATTCAGGATTTTCCTTGCATTTACCGAAGAAACTTCTTTTTCTATCATCAGTAGCATTAAAATTTCAATGCGCATAATATTGTTCGCAAAACTAACAGTTATAGAAAAGTACACCTTAAAAGTAGGAATTTTGTAATTGCCTAGAAAATGTGTAAAAAAATTGCCAATGATTAATATGGATAGCTAACATCGAATTTAGGAGTTTTGGTTACATAGATAACCGCTAAAATTCGATTAACATCATTAATTGCAAGGCGGTATGCTAATGATATAGTGGCAAATAATAATCATCCTTCAAAATATCTATAGTGATTTAACGTAGATATATTGGATGACTTGATTAAATGCTAAAGTCAGTATTTCGAATGGAACATTACATTTGAGAGGCTGTAATGTACTTATGTTACGAAAGCCAAGCTAATTCATTTTCTAATAAATATATAATCATTTTATTAAAGCATTCATGTGTTCTCAAAATATTCGCTTCTCGTTATCAGCATGGTTTATTTTAATTATCTTTCACAAGTCATTATGGTGTATCCTTATATTTTCAATTAATCTTTCATATTTTTCCAAATTTTTCAAGTTTAATGGATAATTTATCAGCTTCAAAATTAATTAGCGATATCTTCAATTAGCATAGTTTATTCCTCTAGTAAGTATTCAATAAAATTCTCATTTTCATTATTACTTTATGCCTCATCATTATTAGCAAAGCCAGCAATTTCTGTTCGCTATTTAAATAATAAACCTCCATCTTAGGCATTTGATGAATATTATCTATAATCGCTGTATTTCAACCAGCATTTTATTTTAATTCTGTGACATATACGAAGAGATCTGATTTTTGCCTAATAAACAAACAATCAATGTGTAATATATTCTGTCTTGGTATTTTATATAACACTCTGGAGGTGCGATTCAATCTATAATCTCTTTTTAATTCTATAATATCAATCAACCATATATTTCGTTCTATCATTTGAAAGATAATCCGATTTTATTTGCATTGATTCTCACAAGTAAAAGTATGGGTGTACTATTTCTGGAGACAAAGATATATACAATAGAAATCAATTTTCTAAAGGTAAAACAAAATATATAGGATTTATAGATGAAATCAAACTCTAGATATCGCTAGAGATTTTTATAGTTGTATGAAACAGTGCTTCAAGTTTCGATTTTAAATGTATGCTTAGCGTCGGTGCCTCAGTATTCTTGCATTTCATAGACATCTATATTCAGGTTAAAAATTTATCATGCTGCTGTTGCTAATTAAAGTCAAAGATATCTCTATCTTAGAGTCATGTGATGAGGGTAGAAGTTTGAGTGACTTCGCCTTGATAAGCATCTTTCATATATATCAGCTCGCATCCAATCATATAGTTTTCAGTGTCAAGTGAAGTCTTTGTAGTTTGATGAATGTTTGAAGTTTTCTTTCGGCTCTATTGCGTCTTTTTCTATTACGAAGTTTACAAATGATCTCAATAAATACAACAAGGCTGCTTTTGCGTGATTGTCTCAATTTCGAACGTAAAGTGCAGAATAAATAGTTCAAGATCAAGTAGTGAAAAAATGATGGTTAATGATTGTGTAATGTGTAAAACAAATTAAAAGAACAGACTAAAAACGCGTAGCAAGAAAGAAGAATTGCTCTTGGCTGAAAAATAAATAAAAAAGTGTATTTCAAATTTTTGCGGAAAACTATTCCAAAGTATTAGAGGTCTTAGTAAATTAGCAATCTTTACAATCTTAAACCAAGCTAAATGATTAGTTTTTCTTAATAATAATCAGATAAAAAAAAATAAGTTTCATCGTATATGAGACGAACAGGATAATTGATCAAAATCAGGATCAATCAGGATGTTATATAGAAATCAGGAAAATATCAGGAAATCAGGACATATGCGATGCATGTTGATAAACTACTTTTAATGTTTATCAGACGACACCGACGTAATGAGTTTGAAGCTATATTTGTTAGAAAAGAAATCATTTCATTAATATCTGTATGTTTACAATTTAAATCAATAGTATGCAGATCAGTAAATATTCCTAAATTTGTATTAAACCTATGTGGATAGTATGTATTTATTGATCGTAATGATTGTAAATGCGGCATATTATTTAATAAAAATTGATAATCAATAAAACAACGTTTACTATTAAATATCAAATGTTTAATAGTTGATGGTTTATCTAATATATCATGACAATCATGAAAATGTAAAAATGATGAATTAAATTCTAATGTTTTAATATTATCTAAACTTAAGGCTTGTTTAAATACTGCCTCACGATCTTTACTTCGAGCATAAATTACTAAATATTTTAAGTTATTAGGAAAATGGGATGGCCAATTAAGTGTAGTTACATTTTGTAACATTAGTAAACGCACTTGATTAAATTGACTTAAATTAACTGGAGCCATACGATACATATTTGCAATACGTATTGATATAACATTGTTTATTTCAATATTTGGCAAGACACGTTTACGAAAATATGCATCTATATGTCGTACATGCAATTGTACATTTCCTTTTTTAAGTAATAATGGAAATTGATGAACTATATCATTAAATAAATAAAATAATTCATCAACATAAAAATATTTGAATAATTCCATGAGAACATCCATACATAACATATTGCATGTAGCTTTCAATCCACTCATAGCTGTTTATGTTAAACTAATCAAAGGTATCTTATTTTTATTGTAATCAGTATCGAAAGTAAGAAAAACGTGACCTCTTTCACTTAAAATTATGTACTTGTCGCACAATCACGAAATATATATGTCTGCGCACATGTATATCGTGCGATGAGAGAAACAAGAACGAAATGTTAGCTATCAAGGGACTATCGAGATAGAAACGTTAAGTACAGCTATCTGAATAGTCTAGTTCGTATTAACAGTCAACTGGATCGCGCCCCTAGATTATGAAGCTGTCTATCATAAGAAACAGAAAAAATACTAGAAAAATATTACCATAGAGTGAAAATATCAAGATTTTCAAGGAATCATATTGTCATAGAACTAAGCAAACAACTTAAATCTCGACATTTACGTATTCGTTTTCTCCTTAGATAGATAAAGTCACTCGAGAAAGGATGTTCTAATTGAAAAATACTTATTACTATTAAATAATAGAAATTTCTCGACGTGACTTATTAAGATGGATCTGTTTTCGTTTTCATTACAAATATATCTCTGGTAAATACCTATTTGGGAAATATTTAAAAACTTCTGTCTATTTGTAAAACATTCAACTAAGAAGAGAACTTTAAATGATTTTCTATGACTACAGATACTGTTTTCGGTTTTATAACTCATTTATAATTATATAATCAAGATAGATTTAGCTGTGAAATCGGGTAAATAGAACTTATGATATCAAGGGTTCAACAAACTAGAATTAATTAAGATAATCAGACAAACTTATCATGTTTCATCAGTTTCGCAATGATTAAAAACTATGGAGCGGGTTAAAAACCGCTATTTATTAGTGTTTCTCAAAATGCATATAACGATCGGTCTTTATTGATGTATTTACTTCTTGTTTTGATTCGACTTTCCCCTTAATCAGAAGATACCTTATTTCAAAGGACTTTCGTATAATAGAAAAATTTTTAATTCAAATTCAAGATTTTGAGATAATACTACAGTTTATATTTCTTTCATAACTTCTGCATCAAGTATATTTTATTATTTTTTCCTTCGATCGAAAACAATTTATTTTTAAACACGGGCAAAAATAAGTGTACTAGAATTTCAAGAGATTGTCATTGAACTTTTGGTTAGTATGCATTAATTAAACAAAAAGTAATGTAAAAATTAAAGTAAATACGTTTCATCTAAATATATTGCAAAGCTTTTAGTTACAATTTTATCGTTTACTGAGGAAAAAAAGAAAAAACTACTTTAGAAATAGAGACCTTGACCTCTATTGAATGATTCGTGCTTTTATGTTCATGATATTTGAAAGTGTAAAAACAATCGATTTTATTTGTATGTAAGCATATATGCTAAGCTTATTATTTCCTCAACTAAAAATCTGAAGTAGTTCATATGCATTAATGAGAAATATTATTATATGATAGTTAGAAGAACTTGTTTATTTCAAAGTCCTAAACTATTCTATTGCTTAGATTTATTCGAAAGGGTTTCTTTCATTTATTTAATGGTTTTATCCACGATGAATAATGTGGAATTTCTCTACACATAATGTAACTAAAACTATTTCAAATCACGAAAGAGGAATAATGCTTAATATAATATGATATGTAGAAATTTCCTAATGCTTCTTTTACGTCATTAGAAAAAAACTAAATTATTACTTTTGTTTTTTCGGTCATCTCGATCTGAAACATAAGCATAACGTCGTGTAAAAAAAATATTTTTGCTTTGATTCTAAAAATATTTCTATATATATTTATATTCAAAATTATCTAATCTACAATCTCTATATAACATTGCATTCTATTTCTAAATGTCTGATCTTAAAGTATAATTCTCTCCAAGCGATCTTTATTAGACCTCATATCAAAGCAAATACAAATGTGTATGCTTCATATATTATTTTTTTCTTTTTTAATTTCCATAAAATTAGTTTTTTGTCAACAAGTTGTAAATATCTGTCAGATTATAACCCAATATTTAATTATAATGAGTGTACGCGACAATAAACATGAAGTAAAAATAGGAGAAACAAAAACATCAAAATAGGCCTTGATGTTCTTCTGTCAGTTTTTATTTTGCTTATTCTACGACTTTCCTTTTTTTTTTCTTTATTTTATTGCATCAGAAAATGACATACTGTTCATAAACGAACGTGGTCTGTAATACTCATCAAGCATGCATGGGGCATATGAAAAGTCTTAACTCATGAAAAAGACAGTCTAGTTTTCTCTTGATGACTTTTGTATATGTATTGGCGTTCGTACCGAACGACAGTAGATGTCGATTTGCCTTGACGGGGTGTGAAGAAAAAAAAAGTGTAAAGAAAGAAAAAAAAACCTTTTTTTCATTGCAGTCTTCATTTTATGACGTGAATCGTTGTCACTCGTTCCTTTCTCTGACTTGCCGATCGTATCAGGTTAGAGGGAAGCTGTGTGAAATGAGAGAATGATGAAGAGAAAAAAAATGGAGAACAAGAAAGAAAACGAACAGTATTGTTGGTGGCAAAAAAAAAAGAGGGGGAGAAATGATGGTAAAAACAACAAGTTAAAACCATGTTTGTTACCTGAATCATGCTTTATCCATGATCATAACTTTCGAACACTTGTTTTTACTCATTCGTACTGTACTATTTTAAAATCTAATTGTATAATGCGTAGACTATTCTAAATGCTAATGTTTTACTGTGCCATAATAAACGAGACATAAAAAACCTATTCTCACTATTTTCTTTTTCTTTTTTTCTCTTCCTTGATGAGAAAGAGGTAATTTTTTTTTTCTAAGTTTTTATTTTTCTTCAACCTTCAATTGGAAAGGATTTGTCTGTGAGTAGTTCCATATGGATGCGATACTGAAAAGGTTTTTCTACGGATAAGATTTGTTTCTCTAAAGAAAATTTGACTTATTGAATAGAAAAAAACATGTAGTATATCATGATATTATCATTGATGTTTTTTTTCGTCTTCTATCAAAAAGCATCAAATATGAACAGAAAAACAAAATAATTGAAATACAAAAACAAGCAAGTGTCAAAATCTTTATTTTTATTGTAGAATTTTCGTTTTTTCTTCTTCGTCTATTTTTTTCTCGCCCCCTAAAAAAAAAACATTCTTCATCATTGTTGTAACTTTGACAACAGTTACATCAACAACATCAAAACAACAAATGATCGATGAATATTGTTTTTTTCATCGTTGTCATGTATTATTATAGAATGAGGACAAACGTACGTCAATCATCTCGTCCTTCTACATTATATAAACATTTGTATAAGAGTTCACCATCAACGCATAAAACAGAGTTTTTTTTACGACATATATATATAAATGTCGTATTAAAACAGTCGCCGCTATATATTTGCCATTAAAATGATGATACATTATACATAAACATGCTTTGTTCCGGTTCAATAAACACATATGTGTTTAATATTTAATAGTATAGAAGTAAATATAAAATGCAACACATGGTATGTTTTTCGTGATTTTTTATTATTATTATTCACAATCGAAAAACCATATATTAGTCAACGTCATGACACATTCTGGAAGATTTAAAATCAATAAAATATTTGCCGTTAGAATGAATCATCTAAAGCTTTAAAAGATATTCCAATAAGATCTATGTATTCTTATATTCTAGATTCTTTTATTATTATTATCATGGGTGCCCGTCTTACAAGTTCGGATTTTCAATATGTTTATACAGATGAACCACATACAACACGTCGAAAAGAAATGCTACGTATGTTTAATTAATTTTTTAAAACAAGAAAAAAAAACAACATTCTTCCGGTATTTTTATTTTTATTCTTTTAGAAAAATATCCTCAAATAAAAAAACTAATGGGTTATGATTGGCGTATTGCTCTTCAGGTGGCTATTACTGTATTAATACAACTAATAATGGCCATTGTAGTACGTGATCTTTCATGGAAATATGTTTGGCTATTTACTTATGTTATTAGTGGTATACTTAATCATTCACTCTCAATTAGTTTTCATGAAAGTATGCAATTATAGGAATTAAAAATTCTAAGAAAATTATTTTCTTTTTGAAAAATTCTAGTTGGTCATAATTTAGCTTTTGGCAATCATAGACCGATTGCAAATCGTATACTTGGTTATATAGCTAATCTTCCATTATGTATTCCATCATCGGTTACATTTAAAAAATATCATATTGATCATCATAAGTAAGTTAAAATAAAATTTACGAAGGAAGTATCGTTTTTGAGTTGAGACTTAAGCTTAAATGAGTTCATATCTTAAGTTTATTGCTGTGGGAATACTGCATTATTATAGTATCTTTTGTAATTAATGTCGTGGTGTCCTTGAGGAAAAAATTCAGTGATGTCCCGAAGTTGTCAGGACTGAGAAGGAGGCAATGATTCAAAGGACCGATTTGAATTTTGTTGGAGAAAATTTCTCATGATTGAAGATAGTTTATTGTGAAAGTTTAAGATCTTTTCTCTATTTCTATTTTTTAAGATATAGTTATGGTAAAAATGTGCCTTTTACATCACTCACAATAAATATCGGTAGATTTAATATTCTTATTTCAGGATAGATTGCAAATCAAAAGATTTGAAACTTTAGTAATAAAATTATACTTGTGAAGATCAAATCGAAATTCGAAAATAAGTATTCTTGAGAGGTACTAATAAGCAAAGAGCATGGATATTCATAATTCATTTGAATATATATATATATATAATGCACATAGTTTTGACTTAAACGTGATTTATCAGTTGCGAAAAATTTCTTCATTACTTACAAAAATAAATTATTTTGTTTTTAGATTTCAAGGTGATGACGTACTTGATCCAGATCTACCAACTTATTTTGAAGCATGGTTATTTCAATCACGTATTGGTAAAATTTTTTATATTGTGGCTCAACCTTTACTTTATGCAATTCGACCATTATTACGTGTGCCAAAACCAGTAACACTTCTTGAAGTAGTTAATCTTTTAGTTGAAGTTATTTTTGATCTTATGGTAATATATGTTCTTGGAAAAAAATCATTTGTTTATTTATTATTTGGAACATTACTTGGTCTCGGTCTTCATCCTATTTCAGGACATTTTATATCTGGTTAGATAAAATTTTCAGTTTCTTTTTTTTGCTTATGTTTTAAATAATATTTTTTCAATTTTAGAACATTATGTGTTTGTTGAAGGTTATGAAACATATTCTTATTATGGTCCATTTAATTATTTAACATATAATGTTGGTTATCATAATGAACGTAAGAATTTCTTTTGTGAAGAAAAAAAAAACAAAAACTTTTATTTTATTTGCCTTTTTTTTCTAGATCATGATTTTCCAAATATTCCCGGTTATTTATTACCAGAGGTAAAAAAAAACATCTAGTTTTATAATAATAATATATTTATCTTTTGTTTTTCTTTTAGTTGAAAAAAATAGCACCAGATTATTATGATAATTTACCATGTCATTATTCATGGATTAAAGTAATAATTGATTTTGTTCGTAATCCACACTTAGGACCAAAATCTCGTATACGTCGTACAATACGTTCAGATGCATTAAGATTAAATAATGCAATTGATTTAAAAAATAAAACAAAAGTTAATGAAGTTTTACATGATGTTATTGATAATAATAATAATGCACATTTATCAAGAGATGAAAGAAAATTAATAAATAAAAAAAAGCATTCAGGTAAACACCATGATACATCATCGTCAATACGATTAACGAATGGTGAACATGTGAAAAATGAATGATAAAATTCAAAAGAAGCACTACAACAATAATAACAAAAAAAGAAACTGTACGTGTATGTTTTTATGGTTTGTGTTGTATTCATTTGTGTAGAAGTTTATTTTTTTTTTTTTTTACTGTTGACACCGTATGTTTCTTGCAAATGATGAAGAAATCTCAGAGTTTATGTTTTCTATGTTAAGGACATTAACTATTAGGAAAAATAATAAGAAACTAATCCACTAATATTGCATCCCTTTTTGTTTTTGTTAGATTCGGGTCAGATTTTTAGGAGATTAATTTAGTTGATTTTATATGGAGAAAAAAACATTCAGGTTTACTTAAATGTTTTTTTTTAAGTATTTGTCTTTTAATCGTTTCATCGTTATGTATATAGACGTACTGTTGTTGTTTCTTTTTTGTTTTTCAACCTACTTAAGAAAACGATATTAGATTACCTTTTTCTCCACCTCCTTCTTCGTCACAAATAATTATTACTCTAATTACTAAAATTAAAAATAGTTCAAATTAAAAAAAAAAAGAACACACTTGTTCTCTGCATACGTGATTAAGTTTTCAATCTCTGAGATATCTGAAGCAAAACAATAATCGGTGTCTAATCAAAACTGCGCAAAAAAATTAACCTATGTAACTGCGTTCTTTCTATTTTATGTTGTTTCGTCAATTTTCTCCGTCCGTATGTACGTGCATATGTATACATAAACATCATTCCCCGTTTCTTTTTTTGCTTCAATTTAGTTCGTTTTTCTGTTATTCTGCCAATAAATAATGAATAAAACAAAGTACTTAATGATGCTTTCTTCATGTTTATATAAGTACCATGATGTGATTTATATTATTATTATTTTTTCTTTTACATTTAAATTATAACATGATGAATGAAGGAAGTTTTTGCGCATATATGTTTATATTTATTAATTGGGACCATAATAAACAATACAGAGAACAATATACCAACTTAACAGATACTAACAAATAAAAAATAAAAACGTAATTATCTCAAAAGATATATAATTAGAAACTCTAGAGGGATGTGTAACAAAGGAAGTTCTCCAACTAATAAATTGTTTCAGATTCGAGACTATGTATATTAGATAGACACTACGAGCACGAACACTTTTC
The DNA here is from genome assembly GCA_905329745.1 of Rotaria sp. Silwood2. Lineage (NCBI taxonomy): Eukaryota > Metazoa > Rotifera > Eurotatoria > Philodinida > Philodinidae > Rotaria > Rotaria sp. Silwood2. Next base: position 1,181,356 of record CAJNSZ010000024.1, read on the forward strand.
AAAATATTCATAGCTCATTTGTGTCTATATAATGTACGCAGTCTTGAATTAAGGACAATATATCAATTGGAGGATGTCCCTCATAGAAGTATTCCCGATAAATGAAAAAAAAAGAAAAATCTGACACAACACCAGTAATAAAACAGAAAAAAAGACGATAAAATTAATTTCATTTTAACGTTATAGTTATTTATACCGGAACGAAAATGAAGGAAGCTATCTCTTTCACAGATCATTCTCATGACTGCTAATTGAAGAAAAGAAAAATAAAGATGCATTAAAAACAAACTTTTATATTTGTTACTGTTGTTTATGCGATTGATTCACACTATTTTGTAATTGTTGTTCATACTCTTGTTGACTTGATACTTGAATACGTCCAATTTTTGTTGGTCGAGTTACACGTGCCCAAGGACCAACATTATCATTCATAACAAAATCATAAAGTACCTTGATCCAACTAAAAAGAAATGCTTTTATAAATACTAAAGTAAGAATTTTTTGTTAATATTTTAGAATAACTACAAAATATATCATCCTACATTGCCTAAAAATGAACTAATCGTGCAAAACAATATTCTATTTTCTTTTCGTGAGACGACCAATTAACCTGTTGTGATGCAAAATCATACCTATTTCCTATGAACAAGTTGAGAAAATCTTAAAAAGTTCTATATAACCTAAACAATTGACTTAACTAGACCTCTTCAGGTTCACAGTGCAAATCGAAGATAATGTAAAAAAAAGAAATAAACAAAAGGAGTTTTACCTTGTATAACATGGTAAATTATCATAATATTCTGAAGCAATTTTGCGTACTTTTGGTAAATTTCTACCGGGTATATATGGAAAATCATGATCTAAAAAAATATAAAACATTATGCAAAAACACTTCGAAATAAAATAATGTTCTTTTCTTTTTTATTACGTTCATTATGATAACCAACATTATATGTAATAGCATTAAGTGGTCCATAATAAGAATATGTTTCATAACCTTCTTTAAAAACATAATGTTCAGCAATAAAATGTCCTGATATAGGATGTAATGAAAGTCCAAGTGTAGTACTTAATAGAAAATATAATAAAGTTTTAATACCAAAAACATAAAACATAAAACTATCAAAAACAAATGCAATAATTAAATTAATTAATTCTAATAAATGTAATGGTTTTGGTAAAATAAATATTGGTCGAAATGAATAAAGAAATGGCATTAATATTAAAAATATTAATTTACCAAAACGTGATGAAAATAAAAATACTTCTAAACGTGTTGGAATATCTGTATCATAAATAATATCACCTTGAAATCTTAAAAAATATTTATAATTAAATTTAAAAAAAAAAACAAACAACAAAAATTTATTTACCGATGATGATCAAGATGATATTTTTTAAATGTTATTGATGCTGGTATACCTAATGGTAAGTTAGCAAAAAAACCTAATAAACGATTATATATTGGTCGTGAATGACCAAATGCTAAATTATGTGTTAATTCATGTAATGCTAATGATAATGTATGATTAATAGTACCACCAATAATATAAGCAAAACAAATTAATTTAAACCATGATGATTCTTTTAAATATATTGCAAGAATAATTTGAATAAATACCGATATAATTACTTGTATTGACATATACCAATCATGACCCATTAATTGTTTAATTTCTGGATATTTTTCTAAATAATTTCAACAAGAAATTTATTTCAAAATATTTAAATAAAATTTACTTAGAATTTCTTTTCGACGTGTTGCATGTGGTTCATCAGTATATACATGATAAAATTCATGTGTTGTGATATATTGTCCCATTATATCAATCTAAAAGTAAATGATATTAATTGTTTCTTTTCTTTTCTCTATATCAATATATTAGCATCATCTTTAGAGTTATATTTTAATTTGTAATTGAGAAAATGTAATCCTTTTCAGGTGTTATAATTTCAAAAAAAAAAAAAGCTTGACGAAAATGTAATTGATTATTTCTTATCAGTGCTCTTCGATTGTGTGATGTCCTTTAAGCCTAAGTTGGCATAAATCTAAATTAAATTCATTTGTCTGTATTATACCAATTTTAGATCTATATTGAAGAAAACTACCTATAGCTGTCGTTAGTTGTTTCAAATGTCTTAAGGAAATTCTAAATTATTTAGCCAGTATTTATGCACAGTATGCATTGCTCTTCAATCCATACTTGTGCTCGTTATCTATTATTTTATATATGTCAATTAGTCGAGCAGTACGTATCACGTAGAAGTACTGAAAAAACACAATGTTGCAATAACTTCGAATGAAATTGATGTGCGTCTTCACTAATGATTCTAATTGATTAATTAGAACTCAGAAATTTGCTACTAAAATGTAGTGAAAATGCATATCAAGAAACGTGTTGTCACCTCTATCTAGCCTTGATAATATAAAAACCAATTTCGAAATTCATTTCAAGGAAATCTATTGTTTCTGATATTCACATCATTCCTATTCTTATATTTCAGGCTTTTGCTTTAATATAATTTATAGTAGGTTATCTCAAGTTCATGTCTCTATCAATTTTGATAATATGACGTCATCAAGACACATTTACCAGACCCATTAGTGGATTAAACTCTTTCGTGAATGATCTGTTAAATTTCATTCGTCTTTCGTAAATGATTTGAATCTGAATTTAGTTATTTGGTGACTAAATATATTTTTTAATTCAGTATTAGCTTTCTTGGCGATGACAAGACTTTTCCCATTATTTGAAGCTCATTGGAATTCACAAAAAACTATATCTATCTTTATTTAAATTAGATGCTTCTTTTATACTAAGAGAGTCATTTTTAGTAAATTCAAATAAATCTCACGAGAGGTTTTTTCAGGACAAGATTTTTAAAATGTGTGTAATTTTGTCAAACTTCTATCTTATTTAGTTGTGTAAATGTTTTCAAAAAACTATAAACAACAAAAAGATTTGACTTAATCAGAATTGTTTTTATTGGATCAAAAATTATTGAAAAATGAAGACTAATATTAATATAAAATGGATTCAAACAGTTCTATGAAATTTGACTTTAATAAATAAAATTGTAATATTATCTAGATGATTGATAGTCACTGGGAAAACATTTGGAAAAAAGTATTAGTTTCTCTGTACACTAATGAATAGTTTTTACTTTACATTGTATTCTTTCGAAGAATCAGCAATAAGCATTATCTCATATTTACAAAATTTATTTTCTGAATATATATTTATGTTATTATTGTGAATATGATTTGTTTTTCCCATCGTGATTGAATCTAATCACAGCCAATGACGAACTTTTCTATTAAAGGTTAATCCATTGAGGATCTTTCCTTCTTTCTTTCTTTAGATATTAGCTTTAACTGTCTATTTTGTTCGTTCTGTTAAGTTTTTTCTTTAATTTTTATATCTCTTTGTTTCTTCCTTTATTGATTCTCTTCTTTTTTTTGTGTAATAACTCTCATATATTGTTCGATTGTTTGATGTTACATCTAGGCATTGATATTCATTTCTATATACATGCTAAAAGTTAAACAAGCTGTATTTGTGTCACATGATAGATATGTCAATAGACTGTCTATTAAATTTTCAATAACTGTTTTGTTTTGCTCGTACACCTATAATATAACTAACTCAATTGAATATGCTGTACTTGCACATTTACGCGAATATATTTCTCTTTAACTTCTCAACCAGTCATTGTTCGAGAACAGGTTAAGGCCTCTCCTCCCTCAAAAAAAAAAAAAGTCAATTTTCGTCAGAATTTCCGAAATTGAGATAAATGCATGGGAAGATACCTCGTCATCTGATCTTTCATAAACGATAAAGTTTTTCAGTTGGTATCTCTCTTTTTTCCAAAAATTTTTTGAAGATTCCCGTAATTCCCTATTCGAAAAATATGCTGTCATTTTAGAAAAAAACAGGAAAATTTTCTCGTTTTTTTGATCGCGCATCCCAGATTTCTCTGTGTAGGCTCGTACTACATATTTAAATTTTTCTTTGTTTGAAAGAGCATGTCAAGATGCAGGGCATCATTTATATAAATTGACGCCAATTTTTAGAGGATTTCTTTAGTCATTGAAATTTTGACCCCTTTTTTGCACTTAAAAAGTAAGTATTTTAAAAAAAGGAGTTTGGTCATGCCCTACATCGTGAGATGCTCTTTCAAGAAAAAAAGAAATTAAACATATAGAATGAGCCTGGGCAGAGAAATTTGGGCTGCCAAATGTGCTATTTTTTATCCTTGTTTGGTAAATATCTCTGGTAAACTTTGGGATATATGGCTGAAAATTTCAGCCTAGGGTGAGATTGGCTTTTGACGAAGGGAGGGAGGAGTCTTAACAGATCAATGAATGATCGACATTAACAAAAAAACAAAGTAATAATTATTTACTTCTAGAGAAAAAATGACAGATGCGTTCGACAATAAATTCACACGGTTTTTTCAAAGGGTATTGTAGCGAGCATCGCATATCATAGTTTAATGTATCGCATGTTATGTTGCAAAGTGCAACACATAACTTGTATTAGTGAGAATAGAAATATAAAATCGATACTGTAATTACGAGCTCAAACAAAAAAGACTTGAAGAAGACAACAAATAGAATTGTGATTCATGATTATAATCATAATCGGAGATCTTATGCTCGTATCTTTGATCATAATCATGACAATGGAAGCTGGATATACTGGAAGCAATATTCGTTACGATCATCGTTTACATTCCAGTAGACATGCCTATTGATGATGAATAACAGATAAATCTTTGACGATTTTATCTACCGTTTTTAGTTGAGCCATTTTCTAATGTTTTATTTAGGTTGAAACACATTTCAATCACTTTTCTCTTAAACTTCGTTTTGTTAATTAATATGAGATTCTATTTAACTTTTTTGAGTTATTTTTAATATCAATGAATAGATTTTGTTGAGATCTATATGATTGACATGGTTTTCAATGTAAGATTATTGAGGAAAAGTATATATCTTGGCATATTTTTCTTTCACCATTTTTTTTGTCACAAGTAAGTTCTAAAGATGATATTCAATGACCATCAATCTTCTTCAGTTACAGCAGGAACTAGGTCGTTTAAGACGTTGATTCCGACTATCAGAATGATCATTTTGAGTAACAACAGAGAGATAAATGTTGAAGATTTATTAAATGGTTTATCATTGGCGATGGCAAAAAAAAAGTGAACTTTTATATTGACTTTGTACTCCCTTATTATCGATATAATCTCTTTTTTAATATTTAGCCCTCGTTATCAATACATTTGGTTTTCTTCGTTGGAAAAAGAATAAAATTTTCACCTTTGTGATCGAACACATGAATGACAATGTTGCTTTCGTTTTCGAAACACTCCTTGTTGATCGAATAGTGGTATGTACCATGAATATTATCAATCGATATTTGTGAGAAATATATAGCATTACTCAGACAACATCTTGATTTTTTCCATTCATTCACAGATCGATCATTACAAAAATCGAGGAAGACGTGTTCAATGGTTTGAAATACAAACAAAATAAAGTGACTTAATTTCTATTGTAAACAGTAGCAAAAGTTGATCGTTTCTCGTTAGTTTCTACCTTTTTTTACGTCTTAATAATTCATTTCAAATTGCGGAGCACCTTTCATCATCAAGTAAACGACGCTATTCAAGGCCATACTTCGACACACTACTGTCTTATTTATACCTTTTCGTTGTCGCATATGACTTTATTTATCTACTCTCATTAGACTCTATACAATACACTATATATATACTTTCTATTATTATCGCACGTTTTATTTTATAAATTATATTCGTTAATAAAGGTTAATACATATAAAAAATATCCATAATACACATGCGAAAAAAACATATGCCATGTTAATAATTATGTGTCGTAAAGTCGAATCATAAATGCTTTGAAACAAACTAGTTGTCCAATACTAATACATGAATTTCAACAAGAATACCTTTCTGAATTAGCGCTTTATCGTTGTTGTTTTTCATTGTTTACAAACGTATATGAGTGATTATTTCGATAGGTGGTGAGAAAGATAAAGATTGGAACTTATTTCAAAGAGAATAGCTGTAACATAAAGAATGAATCTTCTCATCTATGATGTTTATCTCTGAAGAAAGCCAACAAACGGAAAATATGAAAAACTACGCACTTTTTCTGGATAACTTGATAATCCAAATCGTGTTGATCATTGTGTAGCACAATACAACGTTTTTTTTTGTTTTGAAAAATATAAGTCATATCATCAAATACATTTCAATAAAATCTATCGATTGATGTATGAAATATTCCAAAAAAATTATATGGCGCCTCATATTAACGAAAAAAAAGAATAATATTTCAATCTTAGCAATACATTTTACAGAAGCATCCAAGTGTGATCTACTTCGTATTTATAAATAAGATTATCAAAATTTATTCATTATAGATCTTCAAAGATTGTCTAACGATAGTCTTAAGACATTTCTTGAACACTTATACAGTAACTATGAATGTTTTTTCTGCTTTAATATTATATGATTGTAAATACTTTATTTCAAATTTAAAAAATGAACAAAATCTAATAAAAAAATTCGATGATATTCATTGCCACTATCAGCCATCTGCTGTTGTTTTTCTTATAACAAATAGAAGTGTGATAAGATTGCTATATTCGATACAAATTGGTTATTTCATGTACAGAAAAATATAATTCATTAAATTAAGAATAAAGAATCACTTGCTACGATAAAAAAAATGCATGAAAATTAGGAAATACGTTTTGCTGTTACTGGATTTATTAAGAAAATCATCTAATCATGAATACTTGATTTTCAATTAATTAAAAATAATGATTAAACTGAGATAATCCTTTTGATTGAACCTCTAAAAACTAGAAAAGTTTCTTTCGAAATCGAAATATCCAACTTTGATAAAATCATCATTATACTCATTGACTTTTCTTTTATTTGTTCATAATCGATTTCATTTGATTTAGGTATTCACATAAAATAAAAACATAATTACAATTTCTTCTCATTCTGTATCTATTGAAGATTCTATGTAAGCACAAAGGGAATGCAACTTGCAAGAATTATCCTTCAACAATTAATAGATTCATCTAATTACTTTGTTTATGTCTGAGAGTAGTATTCAATATTGTATCTAATCTGATACTAAATTCCAAGCATATGCCATAAATCTCAAATTAGCTCATAATTACTTCGATTCTGCCTTGTGCAAACAAAAAGAAGTTCTACTATTATTCTGAAAGTATCAATAAAACGAAAGAGGAATGAACATAATTGAATTACGGTAAAGTAAGGATACGTATTCTGATTGGTTCTTAATTTTGCTATCAAATAAGCAATTTTTCTTTGACTTACTCGTTTGACTCACAGTCACTCTAACCATTGTTTTATTCCTACTATCTATGCGGAAAGAAAAACTACGACAGAGACATCTGAATGAACCATTTGGAAGAAGGCAATGAGTAATTCTTTTATTGGCGTTTTTGAGAGAATATTAAAGTGATCATTTGAGACAAAAAGAAGGAACAGATTTTTTTTATAAAGATGACATTGAATCATGATGGTAATGAAGATTATATTAATAATTCAGATTATAATAATATTGATGAAACAGAAAAAATTGATGATCAATTAATTGCAACAACAAAAAAGAAACGAAAGAAAATTAAAGGTAGAAGAAATCATTTTGAAAGACAATAGAAGAGTTTTGTTCTATTTCATATTTTTAGTTCAAACAGTTATAAATGATGCCATTGCTGCTTTATCGATTTCACAAAATGGTAGTTAATTGATATTGCTTTCTTTTTATGATTGAATTATTAACCTTGAGATAATTATGAAGGACTAATAGCTGATTTATAAAGAATGCCAATGTTTATGCTATAAAATTTTATCGACAGCTATAAGAAGAATATCAATATATTGATATTGAAATTCTGGAGTAAGTTGGTGAATAAGAATGTTTCTGAGGTTATCTTAATAGCATAGGTTTTGATGTGAGATGGACTCGTCCTCTAATTTTCATATTGTGTCTATGAAAGTTTTAAGTTGTTATCGAACAACTATCAGCTAACTTTTAGAAGGCAACTGTTCGTAGCCACTTTCTACCAAATGGAGTGTATTCGAGTGTTTGCTGAATTTTTAGTCCCTCTCACTTGTAAAAAGTCATGGTTGATACTCAACCTTACGAGAGTTTAATCAGAGGACTCAACTATTATAAAAAAAAGGGAAGTCATATGTGCAATTCGATCTATAAGTCCTATAATGTCGGTCAATTATATATTCTTTTCTACCTTATGAAAGATTATTGAATTTCACTTGTATTTTACTTCAAAACTAGAAAAATACAAAAGAATAATTTTTCAAAAGATAATGCGAATTATATGATTGATCTACATTGTAAGTTTTATATAAATAATAGGTTGAATCTCACCCTAAGTCAAATGTGCACCACTAGCAAGCCTAAATTTACCAGAAGGAAATTAGAATGCCTTATTTTTTAAAATCTAAATATTGAAATTAAACTCAAAATTTATTTCATACAATGAGTTATTGTCAGCGAATATCTTCAACGGTCTTTAGTATTTGAATATTCCTCATAATCATCATCTTATTTTGTTTTCATTACTTTCGATTAATCGAGATATTTGATTCAGGTTGATGTGGATAAAAGAAAAAACAACAAAAACTCAAAATAATCAGCATATTCTAATTGTTTATCTTGATAAATTTTTAAATTGATTAATTTATCTAGATGATGAAAAAGAAGACGAAAATGTTGACATTGACGAAACAAAAACAACAACTAAAAAGAAACAGAAAAAAAAAGAAGTATTTTGTATCTATTTCGATTTTTTTTTGTTTTCATTTTAAATATTATTCTTTCAAGCTACTACTACATCTGTTACTAATAACACTTCCATATCATTATCACGTCATCAACAAACAAATCCACCATCAATACCTATTTGTGATTTATATCCTGATGGAAATTATCCTGAAGGACAAATTCTTGATCATCCAATACCAAAAGTTCCACCAATAGATGGGTAAAAAATTAAATATTAAGTAATACAGTAATCACAAAAAGTCTCGCTATCAGATAAAAAGTATCTATAGTTTAATCCTTTCGTCTCGTACTTTGACTACGAGTAGAGCATCATCACAAGATCTAATCAGAACTTAATTAACATTCATGCCGAGAATCTAGAAGATGAGCATAGATTTTTTTTCTCTTCTGGCGAGGATATTTCAACATAAAAAACAAATATCATGACGTTGAGACAGCTCAATACTATCTCTATAACTAATAAAATTTTCATGTCAAACAGTTTTAGTTTGTCTGATTTATCAAGTTTTCTTGAGTTAATCTTCAAATCAGAGTTGATGGGAATTATCGAAAAGTGACCAATAAATCCGATTAATTTTAACTATTTGCCTTGATATTTTCACGATCGCAGCCATCAATGGAGAATAGATCTATGCTGAAACCATCGCAAACAATGGAAGCTTCTTCGCGTCTCAAGACTAAAGTACCTTATTTGTCATACAAGAGAGACATACGAATCTTTATCTGTTAATAAGAAGGTACTGGTTAACGCATTCAAATAGTGGGAAATCCGAAACGTGTCAAAAAGAGCATTTTTTTAGGCCTAGGAATAAATGTTTGTTTTCATCATATTTAAGGCCTATCTACCTCAGGTTGCTGCTTACAATTAGGGTTTACTGAACTCTATTTGTAAAAAAAAATATCAGACAAAAGAATTGAAGTTAATATATTTTTACCTGATAGCAGGACTTCTTGCGGCTACTATAAAAAATAAGTTTTACATAAACAGATCACTTGCTATTAATCGTACGACAAATGAAGAAAAACGTATGCTTGATATGACTCAAATAGAAATCTATCGAGAATTACGACAAGCAGCAGAATGTCATAGACAAACTCGAAAATGGGTTATGAGTTGGATTGAATCTGGTATGAAAATGATTGATATTTGGTAACTTTATTTGTTAATATTTAAAAAGTTTTATCAGAATTTCTCGTTTAAATTTCAATTAGTGAACGATTAGAAAATATGAATCGAACATTAATAAAAGAAAAAGATCTTGAAGCTGGTTTAGCTTTTCCAACAGGTATAATTTGTTCTATTTTTGTGTTTATTATGTCGAAAAATGGTTTATTAATAAGGTTGTTCACTAAATAATTGTGCTGCTCATTATACACCAAACAATGGTGATAATACTATTCTTCAATATGATGATGTATGTAAAATTGATTTTGGTACACATATTAATGGACGAATTATTGACTGTGCATGGACATTCGCATTTAATCCAAAATATGATGAATTAATTAAAGCTGTTCGAGATGCGACAAATACAGGACTACAAGTAATAGGAGTGAACTATGCTGTTATTTTTTTTTCATAATCTATTTGTTGTGTTTTGGTTTATTGTTTTTTAGACAGCAGGTATTGATGTTCGTTTGTGTGATATTGGTGAAGCGATTCAAGAAGTGATGGAAAGTTATGAAATTGAACTTGATGGAAAACTCTATCCTAGTATGTACAGAAAAAAAAATTCAAAGATTTTAAATTATTGAAAATATAAAATTATGCTATTTACAGAAAGATAGTGCTGATTGTACGGGAAGACATAGGAGCTTTGAAAATTTCTATAAACTTCTGAAGTCAAATATTGCTTTCTTCATATTTAGAAATGATAAAAGTTTAATTATAATTAAAAATGAAGTTTGTTCTTAAATGAGTTATCTTTCTGTATAATTATCTTTGACATGCAATATAAAATACAAGTACTTTTGATAATGTTGTTTTCTGTATTTTGTGTATTACTGAAAGTCTTAAGATGTTTATTATGATATTTTTTGTTTTCCTTAATTTAAAAGAAAACTCGTACGTATCTAGATTCGACGAAGAAAATGAATATATAACAAAGACAATAGAGATTCTTGATGCCTGTTACATAAAATTCACTTTAAGGCAAACAAATACATGATTTACTATGATGAGAAAATATTGAATGAACGGAAAAATAGATATTCTCGATGCGAATTTAACTTTTCATTTTGACAGTATTCTAGTTCTACCGAATATAGATTTATTTTGTATCCAACATATGAGTACTACAATTTTATAAACATAAAAATGGATGCACTTTCTCAAGAATGTAAAGTAGTATTATGATTTTCATCTGATGTGCAAACGCATTAATGAACTTCTTTTTGGAGTAATATATCTGATTCATATGAAACTTTATAGAAAAAAATATTAGGTCCAGATGTATATTCCTTATACCAAAGACGTGCACCACTCGTGCCTTGATCATACCACCTGTTGAACTGTGTTATTAGGATTATTTAAAAAAAGAATGTACATCAAACATTGAAAAGTTAAGAGAAGGAATTTAATCATTGATAGACTCATTCTTTCTGCGAGAAAGCGTTTTTTTTAATGTTTTTTTTATTGTTCCCATAAGGGTTAACAAATGATAAATTCACAGTTTTTTTCACGACATATAAAGTTTATGATGTAGAAATAGGAAAGTATTTTAGAATAAAGTATTCAAGAAGGAATGAAGTATTTTTGAAATGACAAAATAATCTTTTGTGTGCTTTCATAAATGAAAGGCATTCGAGATATGTATGGCTTGCTCGTTTATAGAGTCTATTTGCGAATTTACTGTTTTTCCTAAGATCCATACTTTTATAGTATCCTTTCGAAGGATCTGTTGCTATTAAGAATTCTGTCCATGTTTGTCTATATGAATTTGCTTCTGGTGATTGATTCAAATGTTTTTGGAAACGAATCCAATATTTATAAACATAATCTCTTAATGCTAGTTCTCTACTCAAACATAGTGCTGTCAAATCTTCATAATCCCATAAGCTGTACACTAGTTTAAGATCTATTTCATACACATGTTCTATTCTTTGTTTCTGTTTATCAGTATAGTAAAACTATGTGGAGAAAAATCATACTAGGTGCAGAAGTGAGAATGCGCAAAATAATTTTTTTCTTAGTTTAATTTCATTTTTAGCTAATGTTTTGTAAATTTTTCTTAAAACATAATAACTGTTTTTTTTACTTTCTTTTAACGTTCTTCTATGTGTTTACCTAATCCTATCGTCGTACCTATCTCCACTCTCAAAAATTTTTAAGCTTTAACATACTCGATTTTGATATTTGTATAATAAATTTCTGGCTTATCAACTGCAACTGCGCTTTGAACTAGCATTGCTTTCGTCTTTTTTATGTTAACCGGTAAAATATAATCATCTACGTATTTCTCAAGTAAATTTAATACGATCTTAGCTTAATTTTGAATATAAATCAGATTATCTGATAGTCTTTTCTCAAGAACTCCTTTAAACACTATTGTTAAATCATCTGCAAAAAGATGACAAATTATTTGAGGAAAATATGATGGTAAAAAGAAAATGTGCAGGCAAAACAAGAGTGCTGCTAGTACACTGCCTTGTGGTGCTCCAACTGAAATTGTAAACGTCTTGAATTTAGCATTGCTATGGTTTATAAATATTTTCCTATTTGCTAACCAGTTAAAAATTCATTTTCTCAATTCTAATGGCATATTTAATTTCTCAAGAGACTTCATTAGAGCAGGATACCACATACGATCAAAAGCTGTTAAAATGTCTATAAATATTGTAAGTGCAGGTCTATTCAGAGCTGCTACTGTCAATTTGAGATCCTCAAGTAGGGCAAGAATTCTTGTTTGTAATTGTCTGTTTGTGATGAACCCTGATTGCTCGTCTACATAGATTCCTTGATCATTACACCATTTTTCTATACGTTCAGCTATTATTTTTTCAAAAACTTTGGCTAAATTAGGTAGTGATGAAATAGAGCGAAGACGATCTTCCGTTGGAAAAGCTCCTTCTTTTTGATAAACAAATTCCTTTTTACGATTTTACCTTTTTCAAAGAAATCACCTGCTTCTGCACATTTATTAAAAAGAATTGTTATTATATTTAAATACTCTTGTGGCATATGTTTTAGCAAGAATGCAGATGTATCTGTATTATCTAAAGATTTTTTGGATCTTAGTTTCTTCCAGTGCATTTCTACTTCGACAAGCTTTATTTTTTCTATTGAAATATTATCAATTTTTTTCATTTTATTGTATTCTACTACATATTCTACATGAGGCGGATTTTTTTCGTTGTGTATAGGTTCAGAAAAATGTTTTTCATAGTATTGCGCTAATCTATCAGCTATTTCTTGGTTATCCTTTACAATTTCTTTTTTAACTGTCAAACCTTTAAATGAAGGAGAATATGGACGGAATAAATGTTTGCTGTATGTCCAAATATTATTACCTTCTTTTATATGCTCTATTTTTCTCTCTGCTTTATGATATTCATATTTTATTTTTTCTTCTGAATATATTTTTCTTGCTTCTAAAAACTTATAATAATCTCCCAGAAATCTTGTTTTTCTAAACTTTCTTTTCTTTTTATTCACTGATTTTACTAGACTTACTAAAAACAAGGTGGCCAAGGGGAGCGAAATTTCTTTATATTTTCATATTCACTGCATCTATCACAAAGGGTTGAAAGAAATTCAGAGATGTTGAAAAAGGTGTTAAATCCAAAGCTGTAAACTAAGCAATTCTAATATAGATAAACTGCAGGAAGAAAAAACATAAATAATTTCCACTTAGTTTTTCTAAATACTCCTTTGTCATCTGAGGTAAAAGGAGATAAAGAGTACTGGATAGTGATCTGATGTTCCTACTTCTAATCTATTTACATTCCATTTTTCTATACCTTTACCTATTCCAAAATCAATGATAGAATTCGACTTTTTAGAGGTGGAACTACTACAGTGTAATACTTCAAATCCATTTTCATCTATCCATTCTTTCAATCTATTTCATCTAACATTGTTCTTTTCACATTTCCAACTTTCGTGTTTCGCATTAAAATCCCCAAAAATAAAGATATCTTTGTCTTTGTGTTTGTGTTTATCGAACAAGTCTAAAGGTGGATTGCAGTTAGGTGGAATATAAACAGCACCAATAAATTTTTTTTTTCATTTAATATTTCAATTTCCAAGAGAAGAAAACTTTCTGATTCATCTGTTACGGTAGTGTTAAAGCTATCATGAACAAGACAAGCAACTCCTCCAAAGATATTGCTGCCTTTTTTTTTTACTAAACCCATTAAAATTTGAAATGTGAGAGAGTTTACGTGTCTGTTTTCCTACTCCAGGTAGAATGCACACGTGATGACAATATGAAGAAAGAAGAAGATCAAGTTTTGAAGTGTGTGTATACAAACTGTCACAATTCCATAGAAGAATAGACAAATTTTTCGAAATGTTCTGAGGTCTTTCTTTGTGCCAACTTCTGCTCAATTCAGATACACATACTTTCCTATTCCATTTATTTACAATAGAAAGCAACAGTTTTTATTATTTGTATTTCCATTAAATTGATTGATGTTGTTATAATTCAATATGGGATCACAGTATTTGAAATTTTTATTCAGCATTAGGATCTTTATGTAATTACCTAATGCTTTATTTAATGTTTCAGTTTGTTTATGAACTAATTGTTCTAATGAGTTGATGTGTTTAGAAAAAGAAGATTTAGCTTGATTTCTTAATTGTTGTATATCATCATCATAATGATTACAATTAGTTTTTATTTTATTTATTGCATTACAAATTGTTGTTGTTGTCGAGCATGTAAAAAAAATTATTTGTTTTATACTATTAGTCATTATTGTGATCATTTGATGTTGTTGCTGTCCCATGTAATAAAAACCGCAAGAAAATCGGCGGTTAACCGCGGTTTTACCGGCACCCATCAGTGAAGATTTACCGCGGTTACCGCTGAAAAAAACCGGTTAACCAGTTCGTCTATAATCTTTGACAAAAAAAGTGTTCCAAATCATCAATTAAGCTATTTTAGACATCCTTTTTTTTCACTTTTACGTGTGGTAAACATGCGGAAAAAGCCGCCGGTTTACCGCGGTTTTATCGATCCGGTTACCGGCTCCCATATTAGTGTAATTTACCGGAGGAAAGACAAATACCGCGGTTTACCGGAAAAAATTATCCGGTATTCACAACATGGGGTATGATCGGCCATGTTTGATTTATTGAATCCATATGTTCTTTATATTTTTCTTTATTTCTTTGTTGATCTTCCATATATGTTTTCTTCAATTCAACTAATTCATCATTGAATGATTTAATTATTTCGTTCATGTTTTGGTTCGTTGTTGTATTAGTTGTTGTTGATGTGGTAAGTAATGGCCATTGATTATGATCATTTCTACAATAATATTGTTGTTGGTGGTGGTGATGATACATTGTTTTATCATTTTGATTACGATATTCAGATGGAATAAAAAGTTGAATACGCTGTGGACGTTTTTCGGGGCGTTTTCTCAATTCACATATTATTTGTCTACGATAATCATCTAATAATGGACATTTACAATCTGTTGATAAATGTTCAACTCCATAGTGGTGACATTTAATAGAACGTTCTTTATGTTCTTCAATATTTGTACGATTGCTACCACAATGAAGACAGATATCATGTTGTGTCCTGGCTGATTACATCGTCCACAGATCAGAATTTGTGTTGTTGGAAGGAATTCATTGATATCCTATAATTGGACCCATTAAATTAATTTTTTTACTATTTAATAATGTGTCATAATCTTTTTTATCTTAAAGTTCAATCTTAATGTCTTGTTCTTTCATTAAGAATACAATTCATTGTGGAGATTGAACGTATGCTTTTACAATTAATACACAATTCATCTTTAATATCTTGATCTGTAATTGTCATTTTTATCCGTTTTAAAAAGATTGTGTGGTGTGGAGGTAAATGTGTTGGTGGAATTGGATTAATTTTTATATTAATCAATTCACCTGGATATCTTTCTTTCTTACATTAATACACGTACAATTCTGTTGTTGTAATAATCAATTGAATATTTTCTTCAAAGTCAATTCACCATGTGCGAACTAAAATTTGTTTTGAAAAAGAAGGATTTTCATATAAAAAAATCATTTCTAATGTATTTTAATAATTCATTAACTACTTTTACACCTTGTTTCTTATCATTTCACTTCGGCTCACATTCTAGTTTGAAAAGTGGATATTGATAATTTGCAACATAATTTAATGCAAATTGATCATTTGTATCATTCAATTTCTTTTTTTGTTTGCGATTTGAAATTATGTTCCATTCAGAAGTATAAATATTATTGTTCAATTCTTCATCATCGGAATATCTTGGGTGTTCATTTGTTGCAGATCTTTTTAATGAATTATTTATATTGGCATTCTGATTAGTATTCACTTCTAATTGATTAATTGCTTCTTGTAATTTCTCATCATTACATATACGATCCTTCTGATTATTTGTCATGTTATGATAATATTCATAACTCATACTTGTATTTAATTTTTAATTTTCTACTTGTGGACCCTAAATTTTTTCCTAAAAAGCACTGGACAGTAAAGAAAGAGGACAACATGTAAAGAGAAAGCGTTTGTTTTATTAACTCATATCATACTCATTGGTTAAATTTTCTAAATAAAATCATAGTCAATGTCGGATTAACAATTATTCTGATAAAAAATCGACAAAAAAAATTAAAATTTTAGTGAATATCGTTATGACAAGTATATTATGCGACAGAAACAAATACTCTATAAGTATATAAATATGTTCAGTTACATCTTGCCTAATTAAATATTCTTTCGTGGTATTTTCAACAATCGTTAAATTCGATCGCACGCCGACGAGAGTTTAAGCGGTGGTCACTTCAGAAGCGGTGGACATCTTTGCCTTAGATGATGTTGAGATCACTTTGTATTGCTTAGACAGAATTAGATCTACTTATATTCGCCCTCCATCATTTCAATGTAGGCTATAAAATAAATGAATTAATGAGAGAAAAAAATGTTCTCGTGAATTTAATTTGTTTAATAAACGATATTTAACAACTAAAGATTCCCATATGTTTGACTGCGATCAATGCGACGCAGAATTGGCTCTACGCGTAACTGCGACGCAGTCGTTAAAAAGTGGCGATATGGGTTAACTATTCGAGTAATTTATAAATCAAATTTTTTCATAAATTTGTTGCCATTTTTAGTTAAATCTATTCGTAATCTTCAAGGTCATCGTATTGAACAATATCATATTCATGCCGATAAATCAATACCTATAGTTAGAGGAGGTGAAGCAGTTCGTATGCTAGTAATATAATTTCAATACGAAAAAAAAATATCTACATTTATGATTGTTTCTATTGAATTTTAGGAAGGTGAAATGTATGCAATTGAAACATTCGGTAGTACAGGCAAAGGTATAGTTCATCATGATATGGAAGTATCACATTATATGAAAAATTTTCATGTTGGACAAGCTTCAGTTCGGTAATAAAATACAAAAAAATAACAATTTCATTAAATTTATTTAATTTTTAATTTATTAGAAATCCTAAATCTAAACAATTATATAATACAATAACAAAAAGTTTTGGTACACTAGGTTTTTGTCGTCGATGGTTAGATCGTTTAGGTGAAAGTAAATATTTATTGGCACTAAAAAGTCTTGTAGATGCCGATTTTGTTAATCCATATCCACCATTGTGCGATATAAAAGGTTGTTATACAGCACAATTTGAACATACAGTAATATTAAGACCTACATGCAAAGAAGTTGTGAGTCGAGGTGATGATTATTAGTCATAACTTATTTTTTTGATGTTGTACTTTATGTGTTTTGTCTTTTAAAGGATTTTATTCTTTTTTTTTTGTGTATTGGCAACGAGTGAAGTATTGTAAGACAGTAAACAGTTGTTTTTTTTTCTTGTAAAAGAAAAAAAATGAAAATTTTAGATGCTTATCTATAACTTGCATATTTCTAATCGTAATGATCAAGTTTTTCTTTTATCATCGAAAATGGTTATGAATAAAGCCAATGATTATGACAAAAGAGATGAAGAAAGCCAATTCTCGAAATCACTAGAAGAAAAATTCGCGCTACGATTATTCATTATATAAAACATTGTCCTAATCGTGGTAATGATTATTTCTCATTTTAAAGGTGCTAAGAACACGAATTGCTAACACCGACAGTTTTCGATCACTTCAGCCGAAGAATAAGTCCTGACACACACAGAAAAATTTATTTTCTCATTTTTTCTCGAAATCAACTTTTGCACCAAAAAAAAGTGCAGAGCCGCCACGTTTCTGTGATATACATGTAGAATATTCGATCGAGTTGAAGCCTTTCTTGCAGGTATTGAGCACACTTTGGGGAATGCCTTCTTTTTTGTTTTGAAACGTATTGTACCGTTGCTTTTTGGTAGGTTTCACAAAAATAACTCTAATAAAAAACATATTTTTCGAGAGTATACTGAGTGTTTTGATCTTTGTAGTCGAGTGAAAGAAGATAAAAAAAAACCAAAAAAAATTAAGTATCCCAAACAGTGTCTAGTATTTGTAAAGAAAAGTGCAACTCTATCGGAAGTATTGCACAATAGAGAGCGGGAGGATTTTCAGCATTAGCAAACTAGATATTTCCTAGAAGGAAGTATTTAAGACTTTAGATCAAGTTCTATTTATAAACTTAATATGAGATCGAAAACTATGAAAATTAAAGATATTCATTTGTTAGTATTCATCGAAGATATTCACCTTTGTATAAGATCTTCGTGATACTTGTCATTGGTAAGTTTTTCCAAAAATAGTCTATAGATTTCTTCTGACACATTTTTCATCATACCAAGTATTATTCTTTAACATTTTCTTTCTTTAAAAGCTGTGAAAAACATATTCTTAAATAGGAAAAGATTTCTGTAACTATACATTTCACTGTTTCATTTCTATTGATAGTTGCATGAAGCATCGTAAAGTCTTCGAAAACCATCGCAATTATGAATTCAGCGAATAAAAAACAAAACTTTCGAAATTTATTAGCTTTAAGAATTGAAATTCATAAATAATTTTGTATTTTCTGTCAAATCTTTTCTACAATGTGCTTCACTTTCAGATGCGTTTATTCCTTTTAAATTTTAAAAACAAATTAATATTTATTTTCAGATGTCATCAAATTCACTTCATGAAGCATCACATGTTGAAAGTTGGTATGTAGCCGATGGCAATTTTCTTAATCGACAACTATCAGCATGGCTTGAACAAGTAACTAACAATACAAATGATCAATCAAATGTTACGAGCTATTATTGCACCACATGCTGGATATAATTATAATGGACCAACAGCTGCTTATCTATTCAAATATATTGATCCAACAAATAATAATCGTATTTTTCTTCTTGGACCATCACAACATTATAGTTTAGTTTAAATGCATGTGCATTAACAAATCATATATATTATGAAATACCTTTATTTGCTATTAAAATTGATACACAAATATCAACAAACTTATAAAAATAGGTCATTTTTCGATTATGAATTAAGAACAAGATTCTAATAAACATTAATTAGAAATGTATTTACCTTTTATTACAAAAATATTTGAAAAGTAAGATATTAAATAAATTTCATTTTTAAATAGACAAAATGAAAGTCATATTGAACTTAAAAGTCAATTGGTATTAATTAAAATCTGATAAAAATGTGAAATAACAAGACTTTCAGATTCTTTTCAAATTCATACTTTGATGTAGTTAGATCTTATCACGATTGATTAAGAATTTCAAGATAATGAATACATAAAAAGAAAGAAGACGATTGCCTCATATTAATTATAAATCGTAGAAGAATATGGAAGCTAAAGAATCAGTTTGCTTGACATACTCTCATAGGCCATGCATAAAAATCAAAAAACACTGTAATAGACAAATTTATATGATGTGAAAGAATATATTCTGACGCTTTTCTCATCGGAAAAAACTTTTCAGTGCAGCCCCTTTAGAGCTAAAATATAATACATACATATGTTCTTTAGCCTTATTGTATAGATGCAAAATACGTTAAGTGAAAAGTCTCTAACAGATTATAGCTGCCTTCCAAGGATCATCAATCACCTGTGGAGCGATCTGTCTGTTTTTCGTTTTGAATTTCGAACAGAGTTTTGTTCTTTTCTTTCCCCTGGCACTCTATATGGGGTGTGAGCGATTACATCTACAATAGATCTCAAAACATTATTATATATTTCGAAAAGCTCAGAAGCACTGATATTGATTATTCTCGAAAGTTGTAAGTTCATTAGTTTACATTTTCTTACGTTGATCATATAACGGCAGCTGTGAAGCAATCCATGACTATCCATCATCCTTGACATCCTGAATAGTAATGTTTATCTGGACAAAAATTGAAAAACTACACCATTTAGAACATTTATAAACATATTACAGCCATTTAAATTTCGAAGAAACCTTTGTCATTTTCTAGAGCAGCTTAATTATTGTTTTTAATGCCGTCTAACGCCTATTTTTACGTTGCTTAGAAATCCTAAGAAGTCCGAAGCTTGTTGTCATTGGTTACTATGAAAATGTATTCGATGAGGGTTGGTTGCTCTTTCCTTCCTATTGCTAGAATCTAGGGAGGTCGAAAAAGTCTCGATTTAAACTTACAGTCATTGTGTTAATAAAACTGATCGTATTATACAGTTGAAAATAGAATCTACATAGAATGATGATGTTTTCATCGAGAAAAATCCTTTTAAAACAAATATTATTCATATAGCAAATAAAAGTCTGCAAAAATTAACTACAACTAATTAATAAATTTCTTTATTTTAGCAAACTTCATGATTTTCAATTAATTCAAATTCTTGTTAGTTCACTTGATTCATCTCAATTACAAAAATATGGATAACTATTAAGACCTTATCTATGTGATCCACTATATCTATTCATAATTTCGTCTGATTTTTGTCATTGGGATATAACACATATGCATTTCTTTTTAACAAGAAACGAAGAAGTTTCATTCGAGGTTGAGAATTTTCCTATACATCACATAATCCATCAGATGATGGTAATGTGGCAATATATGGAAAAATTATATCATCAAAAAATGAAATTAATTGAAAAAATGAATTTATCTGATTTTCAAAATTATCTTCGTTCAACATATAACACTATATGGGGTCGATATCCAATTAGTCTTTTACTTGCTGTAAGTTTCTTCTTTTTTATTGGCGTATATATGATTAATTGTTGTCTCTTTCGTGATGTGATTATATAGATAATTGAACAGAGTAAAAATATTATTTCAGCTAATATATTACCGAAATGTTTTATACAATATGTTAAATATGATCAATCAAATCAAGTAAAAGCAAACCAAATGATACAAGTGTTAGCTATGTATTTGTAATTTTGACTATTAATTTAGACGAAACAAGTTGAACAATAATTTATATTCCATTTGAACATTCGTTGTTTTAGAAAGTTTTCTTATGTATTTCATATTTTTTGTTGTTTATTTATCATGCACATTGTATTCTCGTCTTTTGATTTTCACTATTAACGTATGTTGTAATATTCAATAAAAATAAAAAGTGTATTTATAGACGTTTTTTAGTCTTTTTTTTAATGCATAAATTAGAAATAGTTTTCACTGTCGCTAGATTAGAACTAAGTTTTATTTTAAGCGTGTAATTGCGAGCTTGTCCTATGAAGCAATGAAAGATAATCGAATCTAACATCTTGACATAGTCATCACGAAATTTGTGAACTGACTACCCAGTCAGACAAGCGTTGAGGAAAACGACGTTTTTACGCGTAAAAAGCGCACATTTTTACGCGTTTAAAAATATTTTTTCTTTTTAGAAATGAATTTCATTACCTTAATATTTACAAACTTGCTTTTTCTTCAAAAAAAAAATATTTTTTTTAACGCGTAAAAATGTGCGCTTTTTACGCGTAAAAACGTCGTTGTTTCAACGCTTGTCTGACTGGGTATGTGTATACATAAGTATATTTTAGTCTTGTACTAGAAGGTATGGGAAATTCGAAATTTAAGTGTAACTTCTTTCCGTGTGCTTTTTCTCATGTTTGGATATAATTTCTCGAGTTACCTGGAAAGATTTTGTTCTAAAACAATGTTTTCGTAGTGAATCTTAAAAAAATTAGATTAAAAATAAAGTCTTGATAACATTAGTTTTTATCCGAAATTTTTAAAAATTTTAATTGTCGTGGGGTAAGAGAAAAATACTGTTTCATTTTTGAGAAACTCGTTTTCTTTCGATATGATAGTAAAACTCCATAACTACGGATTCGTATTCAGAGATATTGATTATCAGAATTTCAGTTCCTCATGAAGTGAACATGAAATTTGGAATGTGCAGAAAAAAACCGCACTGAATAATATACTCAATACTTAAAACTGGTTTTCGTAAAAATTCGATCTAATAAGAACCATAGAGTAGATTATTCGAAAATAGCAGCGATGAAGTGTAGAGACAAAAATTTGATTAAATCTTGTTTTAAGTATTGAGCATATTTGTTTAATATAGATTTTTCTGTTGATTCTGAATATGTTGTTCATTTCATTTAGAACTGAAGTTCGGATAGTCAAAATTTCTGAATATGAACTCATATTTATGACGTTTTGCTATCAAATTGAAATAATCGATTTTTTTTTTGAATAATGAAACAATTCTTTTCAAAAATATGGTGTCATTTTCTTCCTAACCATATAACGTGTAAAATCATCGAAAAAATTCGAATAAATATTGAGGCTAGTAAAACTTCATGCTTTCGATTTATATCAATTTTTATTATCTTTTTTTGAGTGTTTTTTAAAGTTGTATCCAAACTTAACAGAAAAAGCACAAAAACAAACAAATTTACTCAAATTTATAATTGTTGATACCTTACAAGTTTTTCTTTTAACTAACTCAGAACATAAAAGTAAATAGAATTATTTTGTTTATATGAGTGCATATTACGAATGTATATTTCCGCAAACATACTCGGTACAATACGGTCATTTGTAACAAAATTCCTTTTTGCAGTTTACTCCTACGTTGACTACATACGATCATAAAGATAAAAGATCGTTACGTTTAATAATGAAATCCTGATCTTGTAAAGACACTAACGATCATCCATAAACGTAGTATTCTTCGTTTTAGTACTTTTGTTTTTTTGTATTGTTAGAATAAATTAGAAATGCTACATAACTTCTCGAAATCAGATCATACACAATGTTAACATAATATTTTAAATAAGTCATATTGACAACGATGTGATACAAGAATAAATAATAGAACATGTACGTCACACTCAAAGTATTGTGTAATCTTATATTTAACTATTACTTTCTATAATTCTTATCTTTTTGATTTATGTGAACAAAAATAAAAGAGTATCTGGATGGCGAGATAAGGTTAAAGTATAACCTTCAATAGAAAAATGGAAGGCGTATGTTATACTAATATTTATTTTAAAAAATTGACTGTCTCTACACTTAATCAATGTAATGGCGTAGGGTAGTGAATTATCTAATTATTTATTAAAAATTAAACTCTGGATAAGTAATTAATTATCTTGAGAAATAGGATTCGACCTTAAATACAGTTTAGTTTTTTACTTTCTCTATTAGAAAGCATTTTAAACATGCAACTACTCATCAGGGTTATTTATCTCGTTCGTCATTAAAATAAATGTGAAAATTAATCGTTATCTGAATGCGTGATTTGTGCACGTGTATCGTACCTTGACGGAATTTGTACTTCGTATAAAATCAATCTTTTATTGTTAAAAGAACGTATCAGACTATGATTGTTTCTATGTTGTATGGATTATATTTGTATTTATTGAGCATTGCACCAATATGCATCAATATTTGTGCATGGTTTCATATTTCTGTTGAGGTGACATTTTTTTTTTTCGTTTATGTTGATGATTCTTACGCGCACCTGAAACATATGAAAGAAGGACATGTGTATTGTCCCGTCCTGTGTCATTTTCTGTTTTTCTTCCTCTTGACATATCTTTTCATCTAATAGAACAAAAAGAAAAAAAAAACACCCTAAAGTTCATGCATCACTTTCTTCTTTTTGTTTTATGACGACCAAAGTATAAGCTTCAATTGTCCTATTCTAATAAATCAATCGTTTTTTTTTCTTTTTCAGCCGTTACTAACGACATTAAGTATATTAACAAGGATCAATAGAAGTATTAAGTATGTTTAATTTAAGAAGAAAAAAACGACTACCATTGTGAATATTTTAGTAAGATTAAGATTCTTGTACATATATAAGAATGAAAAGAACTAGAAATGCAATTGTTGGTAAAAGTGATCAATATTTATCTAGTGCGTTAGATGTTCTTCCCGATCTTCATGTTCATTTTACGACAAATAATGGTGATGATTACTTATTAATTAATGATAATGAAAGGAAAAAAGCGAAGAAAGTTTTTCGACATCAACCAAGTACAATTAATGAATTTGATCGACAATTATCAACAATACATAGAAAAATTGATCAATTTCAAGTAAATTATTTTTTCTTATTAATTATTAAATTTAGTTTTTTTTTTATGAACAAACTTTAGGCAGCACGTGATGGTAATATAGAACAATTACAAACTTTACTTCAAGAAAATGAATCTAATTATAAAATATTTTTTAATCGGCTTGAACCTGAAACAAAACTAACAGCTTTACATTATGCTGCACGTTTTCATCATCTTCAAATATGTCAATATCTTATTGAACACTGTGAAGCTGATGTTAATAAAGCAGGTGAAGATGGCATGACACCACTTCATTATATTGCTCGATTTAGAGTTGAAAAAGACACTCAAGTAATATGTTTTTTTCTTTCTTGAAATTTTATTTTTCATTTAAATTTATTAATTTAGGCTGTGTCTTATGAAGCAGTGATTAGATATTTAATTCATCGTGGTGCTAAAATAAATGCGCGTGATGTTTTTGATTCAACGTAAGTTATAGAGAGATATTCAATTGATTTTGAAAATAAAAATAAAATAATTTTTGAATGAATTTTTCTAAGCATGGAAAATTAATCTTAAATGTAAGTATTGAATTTCAATAAAGGTGATACTTATCAAGAGCAACACGTAGTCGGATTATTTTATCTGAAATAACAGAAATTCAATCTGTCAATCCTACCGATCTCGTTATATTAGTATAAGCCATAGAATTATTGTAATGATTTGCATGAAAATTTAAGATTGAAAACAAAAAAACAAAATCTCAACACTAACTTTAGCAAAAAATAAACACAAATACTTGTATATGCTATTTGATTGTTACTACAGTTTCTATTTTTCTATAATAGACCTCTTCATCATGCTTGTGAACGCAATAATGTCCAATGCGCTGAAATACTCATCTCTGAACGTGCTGATATTGAAGTTTGTATTTATTTACTTCTATTGAGTTGATATTCACATTTTTTTTTCAGGCATGTGATCGTCAAAAAATGCATCCATTGCATGGTGCTTCTTTTTATGGTAGTGTTGATACTGCTCGTTTATTAATTGAACATGATGCTGATGTATTAGCTGCTGACGGAACAGGTTCAATACCATTTGCACATGCTTGTCGCAATTCACATTATAACATATTGAATATGTTTTTTACAAAATTTAATCAACATGAACATTTTAATGACATAATTATAGCTACTGATGCTGAACATAATACACTTTTACATTTAGCTGTTGCTTCTGCAAATGTTCAAATAGTTGAATTACTTTTATCTAAAAATGCTGAACCATCAGCTAAACGTAAAGATGGACAAACACCTATACATTTATGTTCAAAAACTGATTCAGTTGAAATTCTTGAAAAATTAATTCAAGTTGGAGGTGATATTAATGATATTGATAGTGAACATGAAACAATTTTACATAAAGCAGCTGCACATAATAAAGAAAATGTTCTTAGATATGCATTAACAAAACAAGTAAAATATGTTGTTTTTTTATTCTTCGATTCTTGTATTCAAATCTTTGTTTTTATTTTCTAGACTAATAAAGATTTTATTCTGAAAAAAAATAGTGCCGGTGTAACAGCTTTACTTTTAGCTGCTACCTTTGGACATGCAGCATGCGTTGCACTTCTTTTAGAATTTGGTGCTGATATGTTTAATGATCGTGATAAACGTGAACACAGTCCTGTTTATTTAGCATCGATGAGAAATCATATTCAAACATTAGAAATACTTTTGCATCATGCTAGAGAATATGGTGGATTAGAAAAAGAAAAATCAGCTATTAATGAAATTGATCGATATAGTCGAACGGCTTTACATGCAGCTGCAGAACTTGGTCATGTTGATATTGTTAATGAATTATTAAAACGAGAAGTTTCATTAACAATAAAAGATGATGATGAATATACACCATTAATGTTATGTTGTAAAAAAAATCGTTTAGATGTTTTAAATGTTTTTATTGAATATATTAATGGACATTATCAAACATCCAGAGAAAAACTTAATATACTTGAAGAACGTGATGATGGATCAAATACAGGTTATTTGAAAGATTTATAGGGATCTTTTTTCAGCTGTTAATGGAAAATAATGTCTGAAATATAATAAGAATCATTTTAGCCTTTTTGTTGAGATTTATTTGCGAAGAGAACAACTATCATTTTTCAGTAAAGAAAAACTCATTTTTCATTTATTTTCATTTTGTCCATATTTTAAATAATATGAAAATATTCTAAAAAGACACCGATTCGATGACTTCAATACTTTCAGATATACACAAAAAAAAATATATGTTCATGGTAATAGAAATCCTTATTCTTCTACATACTATCTTGCAGATTTTTAACATGTTTTATTCTAGATTTCCTAAAAACTTTCATAGAAACTCAGAGTATGTTGTATCGATCACTTTTTAGAATAAAGCTGAGCGAATACAAATACTTGTGTTCGAGAAAACCCGCATTTGCCAAATTCTGTCCTATAAGGAATGATCTTCAACTGATAAATTGTTGTTCAGCCGAGATTATATGGATTTTATAGATCTAAATGAACTATAAATACTCAGAAGAGTTCGTGTTCTTAGCCTGTTGCTACAGAGATACTGAACTTTTACGAAATTTTTTGAAAATAAATGCTGTGGTAATAGAAAAACTAATTTTCCAACTTCAACTTGAAACTTTGCATAGAGACAGATTTTAACGAGAATTTTTCTTTTCGTGTATGTATCAGGTCTTGTCGTTGTTTCTATCTTAACATATTACAACGATAATATTGGGTTGTTTACATCATTCATATGAACCAGCAGATTTTATGTTCTTATTCCAGAATAGATCTACATAATGTACATAGTGTCGACTTAAAAGTAATTGGACAGTTAAACGACTTCTCTCATTAGACTTTATTCAATACGAAAGTTTTGAAAATCATATTATCGCTTTTAAAACAAATTTATTTGTTATCATAAAAGATTTTAAATTAATAGTCTATAATATCTTCTTTTAGCACTTCATATTGCTGCTGCTGAAGGTCATTCTTCTATTGTAAAACTTTTACTTGAACAAAATTGCGATTTACAAGCACGTAATATAATATCTTGGTTACCAATTCATTGTGCTGCTGAGCGAGGTCGATACAATAGTGTTCGAGTATTAATCGAAAATCATAGTCCTATTGATCCTGTGGATAAAAATCAACAAACACCTCTTCATTTAGCTGCACATAATGGACATTCTGAAGTAGTTAAACTTCTATTAAAAAATGGTGCAAAAATTGATAAACGTACAACAAATGGTGATAATTGTCTTGATTTAGCTATTAGTTCAAATCAATATAATGTTGCTGAAATTTTAGTTAATAATCGTGATTGGCCATTAATATTACGTAATGCTCAATATGATAAACAAACGAATCATTGGGATACACCATTAAGAAAATTAATACGAAAAATGCCTGATATAGCATTAATTGTCTTAAATAAATGTTGTACAGTAATAACAAAAAATAAAAGTGAACAAGTAGCATTAGATAATGAAAATAAAGATGAAAAAAAGAAAAAAAAAACAAAAAAATCTGTTCAAGAAAAAATTCTTGAATTACAAGAAAATTTAAAGAGTAATAATATTGAAACAAGTGGTTTAACAAAAGATGAAACACAATTACAAAAATTAACATTTGTTTATACATACGAGTTTTTAGATGATCAATTTCTTCTTCACGAATGGGAACAAGAACACAGTAAGTTACTCAATAAAACAAAAAAAATATTCATTCTTTTTCAAGTTTACATTTAAGTCTGTATATTAAAGTCATGCCATAATTAAGTAAAATTGAGTGAGACATTCATTGACAATAGGAGATCGAATGATCTGAGGACTCAGTAATTGCTATTCTTTCATGAATACAAGTAATAAAAGCTTCTCTGTAATAAATGTTTGCACAAAAGAATTAAAATTTTGAAACTGAGAAAGTTGCCAAAAGGTGATACAACTGCAAGTGTTATAGTGCAATTTAAATGCTTAGTAAAGTTTTCTGATGAGTGACAGTTGGTGATTCTAAAAAAGGCATTAGTCATCATCACTTTTATTAATGGATGTGCGCTGTAAAAATAAACAAAAAAAATCTGAAGTCTTCGAAATAGAAAAAAATCTGCGCAGTTTCTACTTCAATAAGGACTCTCTAAGCATTTGTTTTGCAGGAAAGATTTTGTCTTTTCATTAAATATTGCATGAAAAACTATTATTCTATACTGATAAGAGGGAAACTATTTTTTTTTTAAAGAGTGTTTTATTAAATCTTGATTTAACTGTCTTTGTAGACAAAAATGTGTCGTGTACTAATTAAATTTAAGAAAAAAGAAACAAGAAATAGAGTTATGACTTTTATCGTTAAGAAAAGAAGATTTGGGGAGCATCGAACTCTATAAGAAATATAGTATTTTAACAAAATTTAGGAGTCCTTTGAAAAATCTCGCGAAGAATGATGAATATTTTGTTTCTTATATANCATCGAGCACTTTTTGATTGAAAATAACTTGTGATAGGAACAATAAAGAGAGCTTCAGTTTTCATGTTTGAAAGTAGGAGACTTGGAAACATCGAACTCTATAAGAAATATAGTATTTTAACAAAATTTAGGAGTCCTTTGAAAAATCTCGCGAAGAATGATGAATATTTTGTTTCTTATATAGTTCGATGTTTCCAAGTCTCCTACTTTCAAACATGAAAACTGAAGCTCTCTTTATTGTTCCTATCACAAGTTATTTTCAATCAAAAAGTGCTCGATGACTTTTGAGTCACCCTCTACATATTTATCGAGATACATATATAAAGCTCATTCTGTTATTGATGAGTTTTCGAAATTTCTTGTTCGTGAATTTGTAGATTTTTTTGCCATACAAATACTATGGAGAGCCGTATATGTGTGCGAACACTATCTGACTGGTTTTGAAAAAGAATTCAAACTACTTCAAAGGGTATTGTTGAGATATCAGCATTCCTCGCTAAAACTGTTTTGCGCCACTGTTCATTGATTGAACATTTTCGAGAAATAATAACTTATGAATATCAGAGAATAGCTATTACTAATCGACTGATATCTTTAACAAATTAGTTTTAATCAATCCTACATATATTCTATACTTGGTTCGATTCGTCAGACGAAATAAAATAAATGATAAATTTCATTTTCAAGATTATGTGAGTTACGGTCTGTAATGCACAGTTGTCAAGATATCTAAGAGTCTGTGGTTACATAGTTCAAAACTCTTTTCAATCTGTATTTCAAGTATTAAAGTTTGCTGTCTTAAGGTATTCTTTCACGGTATCTTAAATCTGCAACCATCAAATTAGGATGGGATGATTCTTTATTTACCTCATTACCTTTTTTTATCAATAGAAAGTTTCTATTCTTGACCAATGTTAAAAACCAAATGAAATGATATTCACAGGAAGACAACCAACTAATTACTTATTCGCGTACTAAATATGGTCTGGTTGTTTACATTGACTGACAGAAGAACTTCTTTAGATCGAAAAACAATTGAATAGTAAATTTTGCGTTCGTGCTGTTTTGAAACTTGTTTCGTCGAATGTAAATGTCCTTGCTTGTTCTTATTAGTATCATTTATTTCCTACATTGTCTTTTACTTCTTAGTTGCGTATGTGATCCTATTCTCTTTTGACCATCATAATTGCATTTTTTTTGACTATACGAAACAGTACTAATATAATCAAATATATCCAAACGCAGAGTCATAGAGTTAAATATATTCAAAAAATTAGAAACATCAATCAGCCAGGCCAGAAAAAAAGCAACCTATTGGCAACTCTATTACATAAACATGGAAGTAAAATAAAACTAATCGCTCATTACGATATCTAATGTATGAAAGAATAAAAAATCATTGGTTTTTTTTTATAATAAACTTCTTTCGATTCTCTCATAAATTTTAAGACCAAGTATTTATGTTCATAAAACAATAGTTTAAAAATATCTAAACAAAGCAAGGCGAAAATCACAAAAAAAACGACATGAACAGTAAAATCTAATAAATAAATAAATAAATATATATGTATATATATTATGTTTTAATAAAAATATTTATTTCTTAGCCGAAGGTCATTTCGAACCAGATGGTAGATTATATCCTGGTTTGAATTCAAATGAATTAGATCGTAAAATTTTACAATTAAATCATCCATTTACATTAATGGTTGAAAAAAACCGTGAAAATTTACTTGATCATCCATTAGTACATTCATTACTTGATTATAAATGGAAATTATATGCACGTTATGTTTATTATTTTAATTTTTTATTTTATCTTTTATTTGTTATATCATTAACAACATATGTATTTATAACATTTGCTCCGTATCATTTTGGTATAACACATGAACAAATGAAAGAATCAACATGTTATGAATTATGTACATTTATTCAAAATAATCAAACACATACTATTAATAATTTACAATCACGTATACAAACAATACATATATTTCAATGGTTTGTTATTATTTTAGCATCAGTACAAATAGCTAAAGAATTTTATCAAGTTGTAGCTGAACGTTTAGATTATATTAATTTAGAAAATGCTGTTGAATTAAGTGCATTTATTCTTGCTATTTTATTTACAGTTGATTTTAATTCATGTTCAAGGGATATTGGTTATCGATGTGTTATACAATGGCAGATAGGTGCACTTGGTGTATTTTTAACATGGTTTGCATTAGTTTTGTTTATACAAAAATTTCCAAGATTTGGAATATTTGTTGTTATGTTAACAGATATATTACATACGTTTTCAAGATTTTTTCTTGTCTTCTTTTTATTTATTATTGGTTTTGCATTAGCTTTTCATATGTTATTACAAAATCATAATCCATTTCAACATTTTGGAAATAGTTTATTAAAAACATGTGTTATGATGATTGGAGAATTTGAGTATGAAGGTTAGAATTCTTTTTTGATATGAACAAGTGTTTTCTGTAATTGATAAAGAGTATATTTAAGATGATTAGCTAGGTTTTTAATAACATACATAAATCAGATAAGAGGAAAACAAAAGAGACTTCAGTCTTGAAGCCCAATAAGTCTTTACGTTATAGCTATTGTGAAACAGAATCTAGAAGGAGTGTTGAAGTATAGGATAAAAAATAGGCCCTCTCATTCCACACAGGCGTAACAGACACGTGATGAATAGCTCATCACAGACCATATATTGATAACGTCTCATTATAATATATGAAGTACTTGCTTATTGCATTTTTGAAGGATTACGTAAGAGTAAGGTGAAGAAATATGCGCCAAAATAGCTAGAATCAAAATGATCGCCCTGTGATTAGTCGCAGCAAACTGCATCGTGTTTCACATTTTACTCTTGTAGAGTTTGTGGTTGTTGAAATCTGTTGTTTCCCTCATCAAGAATAACTCTTTGAGATCTTAGTTTCAACTGAAATCACATACAATATGAATGCCTAATAAAACGTAGATCTGAAAAGAATAGTATAGTTTTATTTGAAGAATTTTCACTTCTCTCAAGATGAGAAATGTAATTAGAATAGTTCTTCTTTCAACTAATATTACAATTTGATCAACAGTTCTTCACACAAGTGAAATAATGGATGCGTCAAAATAAATGTTCTGTGTTTTCTCGATATTGTCATCGAGGTTTATTGCTATACCTTAATTTTTTTTTAAAACAGATTCACAATTCAATTTTCTACAAGAACATGTCACAAGTTTTACTACAATCTCAAATTTTCAAAGGTTATTTTTTTTCAGAAGAATTCAACATTTTGTTCTGGCTTTGTCCAAACGTAGCAACATGATAGAGTACTTTTTCAAGCGTACGCTGATGTATACTGAAGTTTGTTTCAACTAAGTTTTTTAGATGCAAACATTATTTTATAAAAACTAAGCAGAAAACACATAAGACTTTGCTTGTTTTGCGTAATGTTTCTAAATAAACAATGCTAATCAAATTCTAGTGTTACAGTCTGATGCATTCATTCATTTTCCTTCAATTCAAAATACAATTGAGTTACATTGACTAATTTTTTTCTGTCGATTAATGCATCTTTTTCTGAGAGTTCCAAAACTACTTATTCAAAACTGTTACTTTTTTGTAAAATTTGGAAAAAGAAATAGTTGATTGACATAACAGGTATAGATACGAAAGTTTTACTACTCGGATTATAAGATAAAGCTTTCCAAATACAAAAAGATTGCTATCTATTTGTTTTCTTCGTAAGTTTAAAACTCCAATAAATAGACCGCAACCAAATCTTTTTTTAATTTGTAAAAATTGCCCATATTGGAGTTTCACAGTATTACTTATCTAATTGTTTCGCTTGATATTTTGTAGCAAAATTTATAAAATGTTCTTCTAGAAAATTGAATCATGAATCTCTTCACAAATAAAGATTAAGGCATGGCAATGATTCTTGACGATGATATTGAGAAAATACTTAGAGGAATATTTATTTTGATGTGCCCATAGTTCATACTGTTATTGTAGATTAAATATGTATTCGATATCGATCAGGTTGAACAATTAAGTTTATGAACTCTTAGTTTCATCAACGAATACACACACGACCGAAAAAGGCTTTAATATATTATTATAATGATAATTTCTTGTGAATCATCTATACCATACTTGGAACCGGACCAGGCGGTTTTCATTGGTTTTTTTAAATGATTATTCCTAAGCACTAAACCTGGTCTAGTTTTCTCGTTTTTCAACGGTTTCTATGGTTTTAATGATCAGAAGATATGAGTCTGGAAGCCACCAACTGACAAATTTCCAGTCGTGATCAAAATCCAAGCTTGATTTATTGAGCTAACACTCTTATCGTAGGATGAGGGCATTAGGTCATTTTGAATGAGTTTATTATGGTCACGAAACATTAATCAGGCATTATAAGTTAATTTCGTTCTAAACTAAAACTTTTTCATTTCGAAATTTCAAGTTTACTTTTCTGGACTATTTTCGGTCGTCTTTCCTAAAAGCTCAATAGCTAGTAGTTTTCAATTTATGCTTTGATCACAAAATATCAGAAAAGATTCCATTCTGTTGTCAAGGTCTTGTCAACTACCAGCATCATGTATATATATATAAATATTTAGATATTAAGAAACCTAAAATAGGAACTCTAATATAGAAATCGCACGTTTTAGCTCACATGATCTTTCTATCGGCAACAGCATCCTTTTACGACTTCAGATGCATTTCAACTGTGCTAAATAATTATTTAAAATAAGAATAAATCAAATTAATCAATTATAAAGAAATTATATCATTGTTGAAAAGAGCCAACTAAAGCATAATATAGATGTTGTTGAGCATTAGTTGTTGTGAGTTCCTAGATAAAACATGTAGGAAGAAATTGTTTTTTTGTTCTTAATATTAGCACATATAAAACGTGACAGGCTAAAATAAGAGTTGCCACTGTAAGAGATCCCAAGAGTTATATGAGTTTTATATTGTATATCTTCGTAGAACTAAAGTAATAAACTGTTTCCTGCACTAGTTGTTTTTGTCGGTTAAATCAAGAATTACAATTGACTAATCCGATCAGTTTCAAGTATGCTACGGAAAGAACGGTTACCCTTAAACATATTTCAAAATATACTTATCTGAATCATTTTGTCATCACCTTATAAAAATCAATAAAAATTTCTTTATATTTTTCTTTAAGGAATATTTCATGGTGACGATGCAAATTATTTTGGTATAACATATTTCTTTTTCATAATATTTATTATTATTATGTCAATAATAATAATGAATTTATTAGTTGGTTTAGCTGTTGATGATATAGCAAGTGTTATGCGTGTAGCAACACTTAAACGTTTAGCAATGCGTGTTAAATTAACACTTGATGTTGAACGAAAATTACCACAACGAAAATTTTTTTCCTCAATTCGTCGTTTTCGTACTGTTGCATATCAACCATCATATTGGCAAAAGTTTTTAAAGAAAATATTTGGTATACAAACTAAAACACAGTTCGATAAAAACTTTACTCGCTTAGAAGAATATGGTTTAATACCAACAGCAGGTAATCAAGATCAAAAATCATCATTAATAACAACGAATACAATGAATCTACCTAAAATTGATGATAAAACTAAATCATCATCATCATCATCAACAGCAACAACGATTGGTACAGGTGGTATTGGACTTTCAACTGACTGGATTACAAATATTCACACACAAATAAATACAAAATATAATGAATTTAATCAACATATGGCACAATTAAAAACGCAACAAGAAAAAATTAATAATATTTTACAGCAATTTCCAACATCTGCAACAAGTAGACATAATTCACATTCAACATTTACACCTACAACTTGATAGAATTTTCTAATCAATTTTTTTCTTTTGCATGCTCATAGCTCAATATGTTTTTTTTTTGGTGTTGTGATCATTTTAGAATAATATAATTTTATTTAAACTTCTGTTTCTCTAGATTATACATGAATCATTCTTTTATTGAGGATGATGATTCCGATAGATTAATTCAACGTTGCATTTAAAAAAATTAATAACTTGAAAATTCATTTTTTTTATATGCTCGATAAATGCTGGAAGAAATTGTGTAGAAATAAGTATACAGCTATCAAAAAATAGCAAATCTAATCGATTTTGT
Source organism: Rotaria sp. Silwood2 (assembly GCA_905329745.1). Lineage (NCBI taxonomy): Eukaryota > Metazoa > Rotifera > Eurotatoria > Philodinida > Philodinidae > Rotaria > Rotaria sp. Silwood2. Next base: position 1,216,528 of record CAJNSZ010000024.1, read on the forward strand.
ATTTCATTTAACTGGAGACATTTGAGTCAATTCAAACAGTTCCATGATGATATATACTTAATAACTGTTCAATTTATCGAACTAATCATTGACTTTTTTTATTATTGACTTGACTTGTTCGATATTCAGCTTGTTTGCATTATCAAATTTGTTTCTTTCAGTTCTACAAGTCCAAGCAATTGAATTTATCATTATCATTGTATTAAAAAAAAACAAGGTTTGTGAAATTTTTTAAGAGTCCACTGAGTTAACCGTGTTACATAAACGAACAAGTATCAACGTAGCAATGTGAGAAGGCACGATAAAATAGGACTGACGCGGGAACCATTCAAACTATTCAATAGGTCTTCTATACAAAGTTACAACTGTGTTGTTCAATTTTTACCATAAAATGGGGTATTAGCAGAAAGATGGACTTTTACTCTGAATTTTCGTCTAGAGGTAGATCTCATAATTCTAACAATAGTCTATAATTTTCAATCGGAACAATAGCTTCTCTACAGAATTATTCAATGTTCAAAAAGACCGATTACATTTCCGACGCAGTTCAAAAAATCGGGATTTTTTAAGCACTGAATAGTTTAATATGAGATCAATTATTTTCACTAAAATTCAAAAAAAATATTCCTAGAGTCACGAAATTTTTACTCCATGACAAAATTTCACGTTAAAAGGTTTCTCGTTTAACTTTTCCACCAATATTTTGTACTAATAAAGGATACAAAAGTCTTTAGAAAAATGTTCAGCATTGTTTTGGACTGATGCACACACGTTCGTATGAATATTCTGCTATGAGATAATAGCTTGTTCAGCCCTTTTTCCAACAATACATGATATATTGTTACTGTTTATTCATAACAAAAATAACATGTGACGAAATAAAAGCATTGGCACAACGTATTTAACTTCTTCTATTATGCTTCTTCTAATTACGTCAAAACTACAGTAAATTTTTGAAAAAGCAAAAAAGGACATGATACATCTACTAGTAAGAAAGAGTCTAAAAATGTAAAAGTTTAATAATCTAGTTTTTTGAGACCTAAACAGAAGCAGCTAAGATATTGGTATTCGAGATATCCATCGAGGTCTCTAACACATAGAATGATTTTGCACTCACTCTCAGGGAAGACACTCAGATATGTTCCCTCGTCAGAGTGATGGATAGTAAATATCTTTGACTTTCATATAATCATGTATACAATATCCTGACTCAAGATCGAAAAGACACTCGAAAGCGTCGTTATGGAATCCTTCTCTTGTTTCTTCTGTTCTTTGCGTGATATCAGACAGATAGTCTTGACATACTAACTTCCCGTATAAATTTTTCAGGTTAAAAACTTCGAATAAGCTAATAGCTTATTATTATGTTGAGCAGAAAGTTCGCGGTCACTTGCAAAAAAGATCTAATCGGATAAGATGATCTATCCAGCATTGAGAAAGCAAATATACCAAATTGTAGAAAATTTCAAGGCGCATCGAATGGTATATAATAAGTCTATTCTCTAAAACGTTTAGGAAGAGTTATGATTAATTTACTGATGAAGGGAGAAGGCCCAAAATGGTGATAAATACCTAATCAGTATAGTCCCTATCCGTTCGTCGAAGGATGTCAGAAAAAGTATTTCTTATATACAGTTGTGTAGAGTTTTTCACGTGCTACAAGTCTATATATTTAACATCTTTAACACAACTGTGTATAAGAAATACTTTTTCTGACATCCTTCGACGAACGGATAGGGACTATACTGATTAGGTATTTATCACCATTTTGGGCCTTCTCCCTTCATCAGTAAATTAATCATAACTCTTCCTAAACGTTTTAGAGAATAGACTTATTATATACCATTCGATGCGCCTTGAAATTTTCTACAATTTGGTATATTTGCTTTCTCAATGCTGGATAGATCATCTTATCCGATTAGATCTTTTTTGCAAGTGACCGCGAACTTTCTGCTCAACATAATATATACATTGACGTTACGTAAGTCAGAATTAGCGTTGGAAAAAGTTCCTCTTACCATTGAAGCAAGTTGCACACTTGCATTGTTCTTTTTTTTGAAATAAAACTTCTCTAAGAGTCAGTTTCGATGAGTCTCACAAACGAAAGCGGTACCACAGTTAAACTTATACTGATAAAACAAATCACTTGTTAAAAGCATTTTTTCTAAAACTCTTTCAGCCTCACGAAAGTACTTTGCTGTTAATTTCTCATTTTCCAATTCTAATAAAGACATTCAAGTAAATTTAGACGAGCAAACAACTTCATTAGAACAACCAGAAAAATAACATAGAATAACATCGGGCACACATCTATATAGAAATTTTTTTTCTTATTTTCAATTTTTCTCTTCACTAACATGTTTATTGTATTACATTTGATCAAATAGTAAATTCATGTCAAAAAGATAGAAAGAATAAGTTCAATCAAATCGTCCCTAGAACTACGTAGTATTTTTTTCACATGACATATTTTAATAGTTCAATATCAACTATTCGATCTTACCTCTTTAGAAAATAAGACGCATTGATTCTTCAATTTATATACAAGACACATTCCTTGAAGAATCGCTCTTTCGTGTCTAAAGTATTTATTATAGATTATAGCTGAATAAGATCATGGGTTTTTTGCAGAAAAAATTGTTTACATTATTTTTTCTCTATACATACTGACTCATCGGTAAACATTGTAAGGCATTTTGCATCTCAAGGGATAACTTTTATTTCAACGAATTTTTAGTCATTTTGTAAAGGAAAAAAAAGTAGACAACATAAATAAAAATTAATCTGAAATCACTTAAAACGACTAAATGGCAGTTGATATGATATAAAATTTTGTACGTTTTTAACTCAAAAAAGTTGAAGTCATGGATAGTATTTAACATACAACTTTATATTAGCAGATTGAAATATAATATGTTAATAAGTGATTTTGTTCAGCTTTCAATGTTCTATCTTTTGATATATTATACGAAAAATTTTGTTAATAATTTCGTTATCTTAAGAAGCTCATCTTTACACAGATGGGTTTTTTATGACATTTTTCAAATATTTGCCTTAGTGCTCAAAAGCCAAGCCGGACTAAATTTTCACTAGCTCAATCGGATGCACTAAAAATTTAGACTTAGATGATGCTGATCAAGATGAGAATATCAAATCGAAAAACTAAATTTTGATCAATGCCTCGATTGCTGGCATGATACTCGATGATTCCATAGAAGCCGTGTTAAAAATATTATAATATATGCATTATGTTATGACAAATAATCTTGAGGTGCATGTAAGAAGATAATGAATCAACCATGGATAATTTAGAGCAAAGAGAAGCGATATTAGACTACAGCAACAGTGGTTGATGTAACATCTCATCTCGTCCTTTTGGTGTTAACAGCTAGTAATATCAAATCATGGCAGTATGAATATGCATTCATTTACCTCTTATTAGAAAAGTTAACTTAATACATTGTTAGAAAGAAGAAGAAGTCTCCTTGCACAGTCATAAAGCGGTTGTAACGAAATGATTCTAAGTTGAGAAAAGAAACTGAAAAGTTCTCAATAAGGAGCACCTTGGTAAAGTAAGTCCTTTTATCAGGTTTCAATGTTGCTAGCATCAGAGAGGTTTTACTATAGATTATTGTCAAATGCTCTATGTTATTTCTACTGCTGTAGTTATGTTATGGTTGCTCTCTTTTTTTTCTGGTGCATTATTTTTCAAGAATATCCTCATTCTTTAATGCGCTTATATATATACATACTGTCTTTATTATTGACGAATTTAAGTGTTTCTTCATTTTGAAAAATATGTGTCGTTGTTCGTTCGTTACGAAGCAGAGGTATACCGATATTCTTATACAACAAAACCTTTTTATTTTTTCATTCAGAGAGAAACAAAACTACATGTAGACCTCATTTGTTTATATTCCGTTGAAAGTTAAAACTAAACAAATGAGATTTTATGAAAGTAGATAAGTCAACGACAAATTCTGTAATTCAGATCTCATTATAATAAATGAATAGATGATTTAGATGAAATTAGAGTTTCTGATATTTAAAACATGAAAAAAATTGTTTTTTTTTAGTATCATAAGATTTTCATGTTGTAATTTTCAGCCAAGTAAAATAAAATGATTGAAAAATCACTTGTCGGTTAAAACAAAAAATTCTGCCCTCAGAGGGTTAAAAGTAATTGGTTGAATAGATGAAAACAAGAGCCATATGGACAAATGCATCCATATTCACTTCGACATGTACACGCATATCGATACTCAAACTAGGACTCATGCATACCTAACTTCATGTATACATTTGATATTAGTGTCGATTGGACTTATAAAACAGTAAGTTATAAAGAAAGAATTGAATATTCAGTCGAAGGTGAAGCAAGTCATTATTATTCAAATACTGTTCAAGAAAGTTTGAATGAAGAAAAATTTATCTCACGTTTGTCCAATTGAAATTATATAAACTCTACTTGAATGAAAAATATATGAAAACAATTAGGAAGCAAAAAATGTTGATCATTTGATTCGAAGAATCAAATAAAAGGTAAAAATATTTGATCAAGAACTATAATAAGTCATGATGAAGGATGTTAGAAAGAAGCTTTAAGCTATGTGACAAGATGAACTGTATTCAATTCTCTAAATAGAGCTCTTGATAGTACTTGTCATGCTCTTTTTTTAATAAGAAAATTATTAACTTTCCATCTTCCAAAATAATTGAGCTGTGTAGCTCAACATTTTTCCAAAGACTTTTACATCGTTTATTATAATAAAAATGCAAAAAGAGCTTTCGTAACGCTATAGAAAATGTTCATGAATTCGAACATATTTTCGGATTATTCTAATCTAGAAATCCTCCTATATGTCGAAAACATGATCTGAAAACTGATGAGTCACTTCAAGTAGTTCCCTCGTAAGTTTTACCATGAAGTGAAACCGTATTCAAATATGCAGTTACTCAATGTTATTTATTATTTTAATGCCGATAATGCTTCTATTCACGTTGTTTAACTGTTAACATAAACTTTGCACAAAATATTAATGTTTTCTTGGCATACGAATCAACATTATTTTACTCATAGCATCAAATCATTAATTAATATATCATTTTAAGAGGTTGCTAATTTAATCTTTACAACAAGAGAAGATTTCTGATAGGATGTTTTCAAGCTGACCAAGATTCAACTTTCTATGATAGACTTTTTTCTATACCATTGATACAATTTCACTAATCCATTCTAGCAGTAAAATATATTAGATATTGAAAAAAAAAAAGAATGTCTTTCATTGTCGAACTTTATTTACAATAATTATATAGTGTTCATAGCAACAAAAATATAGTTTGAGCAAACAAATTCTACTCCCTTTGATTCAACAAAGAAATTAATCAATATAAAATTCGATTATTTCGTCTTTTTTTTTTCTTTTTAAGAATACATTAACAATGAAATCAGCTATTGTTTCATTCTTCATTTCAATTAAACTCTTTTCCTATTGGTTAAAAAAATAATTCTATTCATTAAATTACATATGTATATTTGATCTTTTTTGTTTTCTATCGTAGAAAATTTCATTGGAAAAGAAAAAAGAAAAGGATTGATAAAAGAAAAATATAAAGTAAGCAATGCAAAACGAAAGAAGAACAAAAATGCCACAACAATAACAAAAAAAAAAAGATTGTCAATTCTTTTTTGTTCCTTCTATTTCGAATGATTTCCATTACCACTATTCATATGTATTCTCATATGTCGATTTAAATTTCCTGATTGTGAAAAACGAAGACGACATAATGAACATTCATAAGGTTTTTCTTAAAAATAAAAAAACAACGATATTATTGTTTTTATAGAAGAAAAAAAAAAGATAACAATATCTTACCTCCACTATGTACTCGCATATGTTTTGTTAATGTTGAACTATCCGAAAAAGCTTTTCGACAATATTTACATTGATATGGTCTTTCACCCGAATGTGTTCTCATATGTGTTGTTACAGATGAACTTTGAGAAAATTTTCGTCCACAAATATCACATGAAAAAGGTTTTTCACCTGAATGTGTACGTAAATGTGCTGTTAAATTAGCTGCTTGTGTAAATGCTTTACAACATTTATCACATTTATATGGCTAAAAGAATAAAATAAGAAATTCGAAATTTTTCTGTTGTAATAAAGACGAAAGTTTACTTTTTCACCAGAATGTGTACGTAAATGAGTTTTAAGTGTACTTGGTCGAGCATAAATTTTTCCACATATACGACAACGATTTATACGTCCTTCATTAGTTTTATTAGGCGATGGTTTAGATGTTGATTGAGTTTGTAACCAAGGACTATAAGAAAAATTAAATCTTTTTGAATATGTATGAAGCAAGAAAAGTGTTTATACTTTCGTTTTTCATTTGATCCTGTTGATGATGATGGTGTTGGAAAAAATTCACATAATTTTGATAAACCGTTATAATCATAATTTGTACTTGCTGATAGAAGCATTGCTTGTTTCATTGTTGTCGGATCTGAACGATTTTTAATTTTTGATGGAATTGAATTATGATGATGATATGATGGTGTTACTTGATGACGATTGGAACTATAAAATGGATCATAAGGTAAGTTTGTTGCTGTTGTTGCTGATGATGATGCTGTTGGAATATTATAACCATTCGCATATTGAATATTATGAGCATTAAAATTCATGGAAACATTAACATTCATTGGTGCTGATAAACTTAATGCAGATTGTAATGCAGCAGCCGTAACAGCTGTTTCAGGTTTAATTGAAGGTAAATTAGAGTTTGTTGGTGGTGGAGAATGATGATGTACCATATACGGAGAATACATAGATGCAGCAGCAGCAGCAGCAGCACTTGATGATCCATAGGAATCCATAGCTGTGTCCGTATAATAGGATGATGTTGGGTCATAATGATGATGATGGTGATGATGATGTGGATCAGAAAATCGAAATGGTGCATAATCATGATGTACAACTAAATCATGAGGATGTGGGTGGTGATGATCGCGCCAAGATGAGATAAAACTTCTAAACAAAAAAAAAATTTCTTTTTTGAATTAACTGATAAGAAACAAAGGATTTATCTTAATAGAAAAAAAAATTGTATAGAAGTATTTCTTTGAAGTTTTTTTTTTCCTATTTTAACTTACCCATCAAATGGAGAAGGATCGGTGACAGTACGCCATAGTGATGATGAAACATCAACTGTAGCCGAATCCATGTTGGTGCAATTGACTGCTGTCATTATGTTTTAGAGATTCAAAGACTGAGTCAAGTTGTCGTTATAATTATTACATGAAAACACAACTAATCACAATTGACGAATAGAATTTCTTCTATCCTAATGTTTGTATTAGGTTTTTTTTTTCTTTTTTCTCTCTAGTGCAAGAAGACCTACTACCTATTCGAATGAGATGCATAATCAAGCACAGGGAACGGAATAAAACGAGACAAGAGAGAAAAGGAGAAAAAAAGAGAGAAAAAAAAAATTTCTCAATCTTTTTCTTTTTTTTTCGAGAGGTCGATGATGAACCGAACCTATTAGAAGCAAGCAATGGTCTTAATGATGTTGTTTGACAACATATAATCAAATGTTATTCTTCTCATTTCTTTTTTTTTTTATATTTGCTTCTCGCAATTGGTTGAGAATAAAAAATTGTCAATAACGAATCAGAATTGAAATTATTATTAAAACAAAACGAAAAAATTAAAATAAAGTAAAAGATATACATATCTAATCAAGTAGTAAAATATGAAATCATATTTCATTTCTCACGTATATATTTACTTATTCATCATATCATCTATCTCTATACTTTTCGAAGTATTTGTTTACTATTCATTGAAAAGGTTTTTATAAAAGATTTTTTTTTTTCTTCATAAAGTCAATAATATGTTCATCATCATCTATTGAGTAGTTTACATGTTTGCTGATGATGTGAATAAACAATTCGATAGAATAACAATACAAATGATCTGTCGTTCTTGTAATAATCAGTCTACTAGAATAAGTTCAAATTAAGGCGGGATCAGATTCAATTGCACAATAAAACATTCACTATGTTGATTAGCCGCTTTGGTATTTTTCGTTTTGTTTTTTTTTTTTATATTTCTACACATGTGTGTCATAATCATACTAATCCTTTTCTTCTTTTAAATGACTAACGGTAGTTTATCTCTGATATGAATGTTCAAAAGATATAAAAAATCAATCAAGCTTAATTAATTAAGAACAAACGGATATCAATGAATATGCATATTCATACTTACAATTAGTTTAGATTTCTTGTATGAAATAAAAAAAAAAAGAATGAGTATGAGTAGAGTGAAAGAGTGAGATTCTTATATGTTCGAAAAGAATAATCGAAAAGGTTTCGATATATATCGATTTCATATGTTAAAAGGAAAAAAAAAGGAAGATGATCATTTGCTAGGTTTCTTTTCTTTTTTCTTTTTTCTTATCAAAATCTTCTTTCTTAAAAAATCTATTTCGATTTGTATATCAAGATCTATGTTATTATTTCTATTTGATCAAAAATTCATTATCTTACTCTTTCATTCAAGAATATTTGCTTTTATTTAAAATACATTTCAGACAATGGTAGAGTGACTGTTGTACTGTTTTTGTTTTTCTTTATATTCATACAAGTCTCTAGTGTATTCACTTTGACTTTGAACATAAAACAAAGTAGAAGATGTGCCGTTTCTATTCTAACTATTCATCATATTATTTTAAGATGAATATTATTCAAATGCTTACCTATTTGTTGAATCTCGTAGATGATAATATGTTAAATCTGTATCAAGAAATAATTTTGGATGAAATAAACTTGTCATTCTCGTGTTTTCTTTTTTTCTACTTTCTCACTTGCTTATTCAATGTCGATTGAATGATGATGATGAAGAGTTTCTTGTATAATTTTTCGAATTTTATTGAAACCTTAACTTATCATGCATAGAGAAACCTTTCAAATTCATTGTGGTCGTGTTAAAAAGTTATTGGCCAAATGAGAAGAAAAGACCGATATGTATATTTTTGCATATATATGTATATACCTACATGAAAAGTACTAATAAGTTGAATTATCTTTTTTTTTTCTTTTAACCTCTTTTATTTCAATGTCAATCCATTTGTAGAATAAACAATTAAATACAATATGCAGTGTTATATTAAGAACGGATAGAAAAGTACTGTTGACTATCTTTTAACGTACATATACGAACGTTTAATATTATCGTCAACAGAAGCCAAAAAGAAAAATATAGCAGACCAGCAATCACCTTCATATAAATGCAATATACAACGTATGTATTGCGTATTGAAATGGCATAAAAACAGAAAGAAAAACTTGTAGGGTGTATAAGCAGTTATTGAAAGACTTCATCAACTCAATTTGATGTATGCCTTCGAGGGTTTAAGTACACCTGACTGTTATAGAAATGAATACTGATTACTTTGGCTCGTGCTTACAAATTTATATGCATATAATTGTCTTCGAGAAATGATGAAATGCTCTGATGAATATTATAAGGATTCAATATATATATACATACGTATGGTATTTCTATGTTATATATTTGGTAATATAACGATGATTAAATTTTCCTAAATAAAGATATATACATATATAGTTATATATATCTTAATAATCCAGCTGATTTAATGAGAAAATATAAGAACATTGAGAACTTGGAATAACAAACTAATCAAGTTGAAATGTTTCTTGGTATGAGAAGAAAAGAAACCTTATGTGAATATGATTAGTCGGAGCAAATAAATAACTGCATCGTTTAAATTCAAAGTATTTTATACAAACTGCTATAGCCATAGTTCATAGATGGGAAAATATTGAACACTAAAATGCTTATTTAACAAGGAAAGAAATTAAAATTAGTATTTTTTTTTAGTTACACAATTAAAGTTTTTCTCATTGTATACAGGCCGAAAATTAGTAACGAAATCACAGGGAAGCAGAGGATAACTAAGTTCGCAGATAATTTAAAAACTTGTTGCTCGGCAGTCCCATAGTAGGGGGGGGGGGTGAACACCTTCTGAATAAGAGGTTTGGCGTGACTACTACCACAAATCTCTTTCCAATTTAACAACAACGTCTTAAATACAAGATAGCTTTAAAGAATTGATGTGGCAAGATCATATTCTATATAGAATAATTTCTTCGATCACAGTTATGTCAAATATAATTGAAATATTTTAATAATAGATGTCACTATTGTACATATCAGTATTGTCACTTATCTTTAATTCATCAATCGATTCTACCAATAAAATATTTTCTTAATTGTGAACAAAGAGACAAAAAACTTGTACAGATCGATGGTAATTCTTTCATTTGTATAAACGACAAATTCTATCATGGGTGCTCAAAAAGAGAATGGAGAAGGTATTAATAAATAAAAATATCTCATTTCATTTCATTTCATGATGTGGTTTTTCTTTCTTTTCGTTTTTTTTGTTACTTAGGTGAATTTGAAGATAATATTGAAGAAAAAACAATCAATGAAGAATATAAAATATGGAAAAAGAATGCACCATTTCTATACAATCTCGTTATAACTCATGCACTTGAATGGCCAAGTTTAACAACACAATGGTTACCTCATGTTCGAACGTATGTCATCTATTATATATATTTCTTTTTGTTTTCTATTCAAAAAAATGTTCTCTTGTGTTTCTATTTCAGTGAAGAAGGTCGCGATTTTAGTACACATCGTTTAATACTTGGCACACATACATCTGATGAACAAAATCATCTTGTTATAGCTAGTATACAATTACCAAAAGAAGATCTTGAATTAGATGGTTCACATTATGATAATGAAAAAGCTGAATTTGGTGGTTTTGGTTTAATTAATGGTCGTATTGAAGTTGATTTAAAAATTAATCATGAAGGTGAAGTTAATCGTGCACGTTATATGCCACAAAATCCTCAAATAATCGCAACAAAAACTCCATTATCAGATGTATTAATATTTAATATTGATACGCATCCATTAGGAAAAGAACAACCAGGTGATTGCAATCCTGAATTACGCCTTAAAGGTCATACTCGAGAAGGTTATGGTTTATCATGGAATTCAAATGCCAATGGACACTTACTTAGTGCTGCTGATGATCATACTGTTTGTCTATGGAATATTAATATGCAACCAAAAGAAGGAAAAAATCTTGATGCTTTATCGATTTATACTGGACATTCAATGGTTGTTGAGGTATGAAAACCTCTGAATTTAATAGACTCTAGTCCCGATTAATTGTTCGATCAATAAGGAGAAGAATTTAAATTGAGGGTATATTTACTACTTATCATCTCGTGGGATGACTATCTACAAGTTAAATTCACAAGCTATTGTACAATAGAATACATCGATCTATCCATTAATGGAAAGCTAATCGACCTATTCGAAGCATATGAGAGAGAACAGCTCAACAAAGATATAACTGACCATCGAATTCTGTCGTACAGTAAACTTCTTTCGTGAAGCGATAAAATCTAACATGATGTGGTTGTTCTTCTTGCTTTCTTTGGTACTTACAAATGTCATTTACTCTTTCAACATATAGAAAAAAAAACAATAAATTATCTCTGTTATACACTTTGCTTATCTTAATTAGTCCCAAATTAGTTATGAATCGATTTTGGAAAAAATCAACTTGAGTTAAATCAATCAGAGACCAGTTTCGGGAATATCCTTCTTTTCTTACATAGGTATTCTAGATGTTTTTGTATACTATTCCATTTTCGCTCACTAAACTATTCCTACAACAAGTCAGAACGACTGACTTAAATAAACAGATCAAAATTCGAACTTTCATGTTTCTTTTAATTTATTCCATTATACATAAAAGATGGCTTGTGATTAATTGCTCAATATTTTATAATGAATGCTCAATAGGTTTTGCACAGTAAATAGTTTGAACAGCTCAGTAATTTATTTAAAAAGACTAAGTATTTAAGGTTGTAGGTGCAGGTTTGGGTGGTGCTGTCAGTTTTCCTTATAGAGTTCGACGGTTGCAAAAAGTATCTGAAACCGAAACTGTTAAATTATCAGGTAGATGCGAAAATTTTAAATATTGAGAAATTTTCACTATTGAATAGTTGAGATTAAAGATGCTTCGTATTTCAGTATTAACAAAAACAATATCATACATATATTCTACAATTTTCAATCTGACGAATAAAAAAATAAATAAAGATTTCTCTTCATAGATTTAAGAATTTTGTATCTATCTCATAATTTAACGGTTCCAATGTGTTTTTTTTCCATGATTTCGGTTGCAAGAAATTTTTAAAAGTCAGTTCTTCATTTCGATTTTTTTGGCGGGCGGGGGGAGTAGTCAAACTCGATCTTCTTGACGGTAGCACCCACTTCCACAAATTATTAATTTACTGAACAAAGATGATAGTTATTGAACAATAATTTTTATACTGAGTATTTAATTTATTCCCATAAAAGATTGACTGTCTATTTAAACAAATGGCTTTTTTTAGGACGTCGCATGGCATTGTACACATCCGACAATATTTGGTTCTGTAGGTGATGATCAAAAATTGATGATGTAAGTTTATTTAAATATGAAAAATTAATTTGATAAAGACAATTATAGTTGGGATACACGATCAAATAATTATGGAAAAGCAAGTCATATTGTTGATGCACATGCAGCTGAAGTCAATTGTGTAAGTGGAAGAAAAATTTTGTTTTATTAAAAAGAAATTTCTTCTTTATTCTAGATTGCATTTAATCCTTTCTCGGAATACGTACTTCTAACTGGTTCAGCTGATAAAACACTTGCTTTATGGGATTTAAGAAATTTAAAAATAAAATTAGCAACATTTGAATCTCATAAAGATGAAATATTTCAAGTATAAATAAAGATATTATTTTATCTTTTGAATTCATTTTATATTATTTAGGCACAATGGTCACCTCAAAATGAGACTATTTTTGCATCAAGTGGTTCAGATCGACGACTTCATATATGGGATTTAAGGTAAAAGAAGAAAAATGTTTTTATTTCGCTTGACTAGAATAATAACTTTATTTAGTCGAATTAATCAATCACAAACACCAACTGAAACTGAAGATGGTCCACCTGAACTATTAGTAAAGAAATTTTTATCTTATTTTGGTTTTTGTATTTTCTTTATATGTATAATATGCATAGTTTATTCATGGTGGACATGCGGCAAAAATTTCTGATTTTTCTTGGAATCCAAATGAACCATTTGTTATCTGTTCGGTATCCGAAGATAATATGGCTCAAGTTTGGCAAATAGTAATTTAATTTATTTCTTATACAAACGATAAATACAAATTTATTTTTCTATTTTTCATAGGCTGAACATGTATATAATGATGATATCGGTATTGAGGCCATGTCTGGTGATCGAGGAGAAATTCCTCCACCGACAACAACGGCTAATGCTTCTTCAAATGGATCTTAAAAAAAGAGAATGTTTTCTTTTTCGTCTCTTCTTTGTTGTGTCTAGTATAAATCTGTTTCTCTGTTAATGTGTTTTCTTCTTTCTTTATCTGTATACAAAATGCGACCAAACAAAACAAAACAAAAAAAAGAAATGTAATTATCTTTATTTATCTCCATGCAGATGCCTGTTTTGCTTTTCCAAGTGCGATACCAGTTTTTGATACTAATGGTACAATACCACCACGAGCTTTTTGTTCACGATAATCTTTATCATTTAACTCACAACATGCTTGATCTTCATCATAGAGTACATCGAAATTACCGAGAACTTCAGGTGTTGTATTTGTAAATTTATTTCGTATATCAGGAATATCACCATTGGGTACAACTATATTGAGAACATCGTTTATAAGTTTAAATTTCATAATACGATCATTGGCTGTTGTCGACGTAAGTGAAGGTGATGCATTAACTTCAATAAGCCAAGGTTTGAGATTATCATCGATAATAATATCTAAATTATCAAAAGAGAAAAACCCGAATTTATCTATTGTAATTTTATCTTGACAATCTACCGTATCCATAACATTCAAAACAATGTCTATCGCTGGTAATAACAGCAGATGCTGCACGTAATGAATGAACAATAATCCAACACATTTCATCAAATAAACGATCAGTAAGCTATTGAAAGGAAGCATTAATAAAATAGAATATTTCTAATGAAAATCAATTGTACTTTTTTTCCACGTGTTCCTTCAAGATATAATCTTAAATTATCAATCGACCATTTACCTCCATGTATGGAATTATAATCTTCCTAAAATTATCATTCTTACTAGAAAAACATACACAAAATTTTATTTATTAATCTTACACTTTGTTTTTGATAAGAAACATTGGTCAAATGAACAAACATATTATCAATATCATTTGATGATGAAATATATTTAACTGTACAAAATCGACCAAAACCAAGTCGAAATCTAACAATAAAATGATTGATTATAATGAAATAATAGATTTTACACTAAAATAATATTTACAAATAACATTTCAATGGTTTAAATGATGTAACAAGAACATATAAACGTAAATCAAATTTTTTTCCACCAATTAAAAGTGGATTATCTATATATTTTGATATAACATAAGTTTCTCGAGTTGGTGCAGCTAAAATATAGAAATTTCAAGAAGTATTTAAATTTCTATGAATAAAAAACAAATTTGTCATACTTGCTGGTATCGATTTTCCATCACGTGACCATTTTTTTATTTGTGACATTTTATTTATTAAAAAAATACCTTTACCTTGTGCTAAATATAATCAAATACCATTTATAAAAATCGAAAAAAAAAAAGAAAATTTTTAAACCTCGAGCAGCCGGTTTCATAATCCATGTATGATTAGGATCTCGTCGAAAATCATCAGCAAATAAATTATAATCAGCTGGCATCATATAAGTCACTGGAATGAAATCTATGAATTTTAAACAAAGAAGAAAAGAAAAGAAAAGAAATGAATATTTTCAAAAAATAAAGAATAAATCTAACCAAGATATTTATGTGTTCCAAAATCATCTTTTTCAGCAATCAAATTTCCATCTTTTTCAAGTTCTCGACGATATCGTTTAATATTTTTAACCATTAAATCTTTTCTTGTTAATTCATAATGATTTGGAAAATGATTAATAACTCTAAATAGTATTATATTAAATTATAAAATTTAATTCTAAATTTAATTTATTACTGATTATCAGTTAAACGAGGATGATCATTTGCAGGATTGAATATTGAACGAACAGTAGTAACTGATGCCCTACATTAATAAAAATATATTCATTTCTTCAAGTAAAAAACAGTACAAATAATTTGACTAACCAATAAAAATTCCAATCTTCATCAGGACTTATAGTAATCCAAGAGCGTTTATCAAAATTTTGTGTTAAAACAGTTTTATCTAAATCTGTACAACATCGAACACGTGCCATTTTTTTTCTTTGTTGTTTTCTTCACAAGAAAAACCGAAAAAAAAAAGGAACAGCGTATGCCTATGTAAAAGAATAATGCATCATAATATTGGTTTCCATGACTATAACCTCCTGGTTCAAGAAAGACGTCATATCAATCTATCGGTCTTATGTTACTTGGTATTGTTATTGAATAATAAAATTTGAAATTTTATATTTGTTGATTTCTTTAAAAAAAAGAAAAGTGAATATTGATACTTAACTATTGTAAATATTAATTGTTGAAGATTATGGCTGTCATGAGAAATGAATTCGAAAAGTATTTAGAAATTTTATCATAAATTTTTTTGAAACAATCGGCTCGGATTACGTTAATATTCCTATATTGTTTTAAGGTAAAATAGAAGTTGATTAAAAAGTATAATATGTATAAATTGATCTATGATGCTTGACATAAATATTTTTGTCTTTTTCATGACAAACACAAACATAAGGATTTATTTGAGAAAATATTCAGATTTCTTTTAGACTTATGAGGGAACATTTCTAAGTGTTCGACTCTTTTTAAGCTGATATTTTGTTCATAAATAGGTCTTAGTGAACTATGAAAAGATTCCAAAAGGTTTGTGCTCTTGTCAAGTTTTAAATCGTTCAAGTATTTTTCATGCACATAAAAGTTTGAGAGTGAACTTAATGCTAACTATTATAATCTAGTTAGCATTAAGTTCATGCTCAAAATGATTTAGTTTTCTACCTTTTAATAATGACCAAAAAGCATTCTTCATTAATTTTATGCGCATGAAAAATACTCAAGCAATTCGAAATTCAACAAGGGCACAAATTCTTTGGAAGTTTTTCATAGTTCACCAAGGTCTACTTACGGGCAAAATATGTGCTCAAAAAGACACGGTCATATGGGATTGTTTTCTTGTTAGTTTACTGACAAACTAGTAAATATTGCATACAATAAGCTTCAAATTTCTAGTATTACAGCTGTAACTCAACACGATAGGCAGAGTAATTGAATACTAGCAGACAAAAAGCGTTGTGTGGACAAATTTCAGGAGCATCGAATTGTCATAAAACATGCACTCTTCTTCGAAGTGACGTCCCTGTTTATAATCAGCTTTTTTACAGTGCAGTGTGCCTACCAAAGAATAATAACAAAATGTTTGCCATGATATGACCGAATAAACTGATAATTCTTCCACTGTCATAAAGGTATTTCGAATTAATATTTATTACAAAAGTCTTTGTTTTGAAGCAACACCGTTGACAAATAGAGAAAACAATATTGTATCGATTGAACTGTACTCAATTACAATTTTAACGCTCACTTTTCAAATAAAATGATTTATTCTAAAAACCCCCACACTATTGCTTAACGTCTGTTTACCAAATCATTATTTCAATGTGTTTTAGCGTCATCTATAATATATTTAAATGTGCTTCAATGGAAACTAAATATGTATCTATTATTTATAGATGTATCTGAATGAAAATATTATCAAAAATCTTGATAAATAATCCAATAAATATTTATTTTCATATCTCGATAAACTATTCTATTCGATGAATCATTCAATTGACACACTTTACAAACTAGTTGTTTTTTATAATTGGTTGTTACTATTCTATCTATCTTTTCTTCTTGTAGAACAATTTAACTGATAAATTCTTTCTGAGTTATTATTCATAATGGTAATTCAAAAAAAAACATTGAATAAAAAACACATACATAACTAAATATTTTCTTTTAAATTCTGAATTTAGTTTCGAAATCAATACGATCATGATGTCAGCATTTGGAGTCCTCAAGTAATCAGATTCTTTTTATTGCATTTTTATTTTGTTGTTAATATAGGGAAGACTTTATCAAATTGAATATGCTATGGAAGCTGTTAAACAAGGAGCAGCTACTGTAGCTGTTAAATCTAATACACATGTTGTTCTTTGTGCTTTAAAAGTAAAATTATTTCTAGGAAATAAACTTTTAAATTTGAATTTTTACTAAATTTAGCGAGCACCATCTGAATTATCTGCCCATCAAAAGAAAATTATGTTTATTGATGACCATATTGGTGTTTCAATTGCTGGTTTAGCATCAGATGCTCGTATTCTTTGGTATGGAAAAAAGAAAATAATTTATATAAGAAAAAAATCTTGTTCTTTACTCTTAGTCGATTCATGCGTACTGAATGTATTAATCATCAATATGGATTCGATAAACCAATGCCTGTTACTCGATTAATGAATCATGTTAGCAACAGTAGGAATATATATTATTATTATTTTTTGTTGTATTAATAATCATCTTTTCAATTAATTTAGAATGTCAAGTTCCAACACAACGTTATGGACGTCGTCCATTTGGTGTTGGCTTTCTTATGGCTGGTTATGATGTATGTTCAGTGAATCTAAATCTAATTATAATTCACTTATTATTTTTATAGGAAAAAGGTACACATTTATATCAATTATGCCCATCAGCAAATTATTATTCATGTAAATCAATGGCAATAGGTGCACGTTCTCAATCTGCACGAACATATCTTGAAAAAAATTTAGATAAATTTTCTAGTTGTAATCAAGATGAACTTATTAAACATTGTATGCGGGCATTACGTGACACGTTACCCAATGAAGTTGAACTTACTGTTAAAGTAAGTTAAATTTGATTTTGTGAAACATGATGTGAAAGAAGTCTTCAAGTATAGAAATAAGAATTCATACTCTCCACAGACCTTAACATATGTAACCATGGGAGTATCACACACTTTTTATCAATAATGTCTCGTTATAATATATGAACTATTTCTTTATTGCATTTCTGGAGAGGATGGTGAAGAAATATGTCCTAAAATAGATAGAATAAAATGATTTGACTCTAACATTATGAGTATTTTTCCACAGACGAAGCTGATATGCGTATTTTTTAACGTAGATTGAATTCAGATTTGGAACTTTGTGCATGAAGAGAACTCAAATAGACTAGCTTCCATAATAAAATTCAGAAGTTTTGAACATAGTGTCTTCGAGATATGAAGTCTTCAAGATATAAACTCATTTCCATGAACTGTGTATACAAAATGCATTTTTTGAAAGCTTCATATCTGAAAGGAACTTTGTTCAAAACTTGTGAATTTTTTTGATAGAACCTAGTCTAGTTGGATTTTCTATAGGCACAAAGTTTCAGATCCAACTTCGAAAATACAAATTTTTCGAAAACCTAGTACCTCTAGAAAAATATTTGATAGCTTACTCAAATCTCAATAATTTTGTTAGAGCACTAGGCAGTAATCTATAGACAAAAATCATTGAAATCAGACGAGAGAAACTGAAGAGGTTTCTATGTTAGTTCAGGCTTAGAACACTTGTGCAAACGTTCTATCGATGATATCGGTAGAGAGACATTCTGTGGAAGTTTCGTCTGATTTGAAGTTGTGAAAAATTGTACAAACTCATTATACCGACCTCATGTTTTTGTAAAAGCACTCAATCTTGAAGAAGTATGAGTTTTTTACGAATCGGTAAAGTAAAAAGTCACCGCATTCGGATTGTAAATAACTTTCTCATGAGTGTTTTCTCCTTATTGTTTTTTTAGTTGGTAGTAAAGACTCCTAGCTACCAACAGCGTTTTCCGACTAGTACTAACAATAGGAATAACGACTTTCATATCGTCAAATAACTAATAGGTCACAGTATATATTGCTCTATTTAAATCATTAAAAGAACACTTTCAATTTTTCACCTAATGTCTGCCTCCATGTCTATTAAAGCTCGACGGTTTCAAAAATCACTCGAAATCGGAGTCGCGGTGCCGGCTTCGGTTCGGTTCTAACAATATCATGTGGAACTGTCAAATCATCAGGTAGATACGAAACTCTTAAATATACTTTGAGAAATTCTCACTATTGAATTGTCGAGATTAAAGACGTCACATATTTTAGTACTTAAACAAAATACTATGATACATATATACTGAAATCTTTAATCTCCAGAATGAAAAAATGAAGACTTTTCGACATAGATTTAAGAATTTTTGTATCTATCTGATGACTTAATGATTCTCAGTTCCAATTTTTTTGGGATCACTGAACTCTAATGCTCATACAGTTCTATGATCAGCAACAGCAGCTACATTATGTTTCACATTTGAATCCTACCGGGACTGTGCTGATAGCTTTTAATACATTCATCAATTATTTTGATATAGAATTGTGCTGTTGCTGTTGTTGGCAAAGATACACCATTTACACTATTGGATGATACTCGTATAGGTACATATTTAACAGCAATTGAAGGTGATGAACGTGCACCGCCAGCTCAAGATGATACATTAGTAATAAAATGAATTTAATAAATAGGTTTTTTTTCCTATTATTTATTATTCAAATTTTAGGTTGCTGGTAATGATGATTTACCACCACCTCCACCTGGTAGTGTTGAACCACGAACAATTGTTGCTACAGAACGTATGGAATCATAGGACATAATATTTTAAATGAAATCGTTATCTGTTATTAACATAAACATTCTTTTTTTAAAAACAAGACAAAAAAGGAAAATTCACTTCTTCTCTTCTTTCTTTTCTAGATAAATTATCTATTTCATTTTTCTTAAAATATGTCTACACTGGATGTAAGAATTTTATTTAAAAAGAAAAATTAATTTCTATTTCTGTAAATAATACATTTTCTTAGACATTAGCATCACAAGTTCCACAAGAATTACGTGTTAAACTAATGCAACATTTTGGTATAGCTAAAGAATATGAAAAAAATCCAGAAACAATTTCTATAACTTATTATTGTCTTATGTATATTGCTCATGAAGCACTTAAACTTCAAAAAGAAAAACAATTTGTTTCAAATGTACTTGATTATCTTGAAGCTGTATGCATTCACTATTGTTGTTTTGTTTTATTTTTGTTAAAAGAGAGATTTGTTTTTTATTTAGACAAAACGAAATAATCCAAATGATGAAATTATTAAATCATTATCAACTGGTCAAGCAACAATTGAAGAATTAATAACTGTTCTTGTTGGTGAAACAAATGAAGCTGAAAATGAAGAATTAAAAACACCTGATCAATTACGTTTACTTATGAGAAAACATTATACTGTTGGAGGATTAACCGATGTTCTTTCAGTTTTTGGACCAATTAAAGAAGATGTAAGAAACAATAGAAAATTCACCATAATTATTAGCTTTGTTTGTTTTATAGTTTTTAACATTAGGTAAAATTGCTAAAACTCGAGCAGTAGCTATTTTTCGTGATTTAAAAGCTGGTGGTGGTAGTGGTGGTGGTGCTTCATCATCAGCAATGAGACCACGTACGTAAATGATTTTTATTATATAATTGATATTGATTGATCTATTGATTTAGCTGATGGTCAAAGCGGTGCGAGTGCTCATGCAATGCCTCCATCGAAACCACCTGCAGCATCGGCACAATATCCGGCACAAATGCCACAAGTACCACCATCGTATGCTAGTGCATCTGCTTATAATGAAAGTACTGGTAACAAATGTAAGAAGAATGATTATGAGGAAAAAATGTTGATACTGTCTTATGAGTCTGTATGATTAATAGAAATAGATAAACGATAAGATTAGAGAAGTATTTAGTGAATAATAAAGTTGAAGGATTTGGAGTTTGAATCATAAATAAGCCTTACAGTTTTGAGGTTATTTTAATAAAATTCAGTTAAAGAAGCTTGATTGGGTGCTGTTTCTATTCTTGATAAAAATTTCATGTCAAATGATTGCAGTTTGCTGAGTTCGCCAAAAAAGGAAACTGTAATTCCGAATATTTTCAAGCATTTGTCTTAAAATTTTCTCCAGTGAATTCTAGGGTCTAATTAAGTTTTCTTTAAAAATTTCATGATAATAGCCATTGGTAAAGTGAAGATCTATGCGAAAAGTGTTTTCGATAATGGAACCATCGCCGTGTTTCAGAATCGCAGTAAATTAGGATTTCCTATCTGTAATATAGTAAAGACATGCAGAGCTTTATTTGTCAATAGAAAGACTGATATTAACGTCTAGAAACAATGACGAGTCAGAGGAATGTCTAAAAATCCATTTTCTTTTATGTCCAAAAAACAACATAGTTTTTTAATTCAAAATCCAATGCATCAAGGCTGATGGGTCTCGGGTGAATGCCAGCAATCAAAGTTTTCGAGCTTCATTTATAGTAAAAATATTAAGGGAACGATTCAAATTTTGGTAATTTCTACTGAATAGCGAAACTTTTAGCAACTATAGTATTTTTCTAATCTTCTTCAATTGATACTACGACATCATAATTTGCAAGATATCTGAAACAATTCTCTAATTAATTTTGATCAAACGTAAGAGAAAAATTCTACAAATTGATGATTTTTTAAATGTGTAACATGATTTGATGCTGGTTTTTATATCATTTTCTAGCCGTTCCAGTTGATGTAATTAGTCAAGCACAAAAATTATGTCGTTATGCTAATTCGGCTCTTGAACATGAAGATGTAGCTACAGCAATTAAAAATTGTGAACAAGTATTACAATTACTTCGACCTTATAATAATTAACGATGGTCACGATGATGATTAACAATTCTGTTTTTTTTTCTTGGAACTCAATCGATATTATTCTTTGTCTTTTGTTTATTTATATATTTTTTTCGATTTCTAAAACAATGTTCTTTACAAATTTCTTTTCCAGATTTTTTTTTCATAGAAATGATGCTTGTATAGCCAGGAACAAAAGTAAATCATAACATCGATATTTCTGTCGATTATTAAATGAGCAGATTGTAGAGAATTTCTGCTGAAAAAACAACAACAAGTTTGCTTTTTTTGTTTCTCTCTGCCTTGCTTCACATGTGCTTGGTTTTTTCCTATAGCGATGAAAAAATACGAAAGAGGCAAAAAAAGAATGGGTCGTCTATTACCTTACTGACACATCATGAATGACTCATATTTATTGAATCACTTTGTCTTTTCTGTTTTGTATGTTTAATGCACTAATTTACTAACGTGTTTTTATTATAGATTATTTTCAATCACGTTTATTTTTCTATTTTTATTAATTAAATAATTATGGAAGAAACTCAACTACTATTAGATGATATTGTTCAACCTGAAGAAATTCAACGTTATCGAGCTGTATATGAAAAAGCTGCTGAAGCAAATCAAGTAACAGATGAAAATAAATTTTCATTTGCTTATTGTCTTGTACGAAGCAAAGCTAAATCTGATGTACGTTTTGGTTTACAATTACTTCGAGAATTATATGATGGAACGAAAAGCGATGATGCTAAACGTGATTATTTATATTATTTAGCACTTGGTAAAAACTATTTTATTTTATTTTTTGATTGAAAAAAACAAAAAAAAACAGATTCTAATGAGTATCATTTTAAAATTTAGGTAATGCTCGATTAAATGAATATGAAACAGCATTAAAATTTCTTGATGCTATTCTTCTTATACAACCCGGTAATCATCAAGCCAAAAATCTCAAAGATGAAATAACACGACGTATGACTCGTGAAGGATGTATGTTTCGTTTTATTTATTCAACAATAATAATAATAATAAATTTGTATTAATCTTTTTAGATGTTGGTATGGGTATTGCTGTAGGTGCAGGTGCATTACTTGTTGGAGGTAAGAAAATAATAGAACTTATATTTTCTATGTTAGCATTATCATTACTGTAGGAGCAGGAGCATTATTATTGGTTGGAGGTAAAGAATACAAATCAGACTGTCACATTATTTTTCAATGATAACCAAAAGATGAAAATGTAGATCTTTCTATTTTCAACTCAATTTATCATCTTTCATTTTGAAATTCGATTTGTTTTTTGAATTTTATATCGTTGCATTAATGAAATAACGATCGAATTTCTTTTTTTTTCTAGGTTTAACTGCTGCTGCTATGGCTCTGTTAAAAAAATAAATCATCATGTTCAATACTCATTTTATTACTTTCATCATGTACAGGCAATAACAAAAAAAAATAATTCCAATCCGTTACACATAGCTATAATCAAATAACAATGAACTTCAATTCTCTCTTTTTCTCTAACTCTTTTTTTATTTAATAAAAAAAAATCTATTTTATTCTATATGTATGAAAAACAAACTAATTAACACAGATTATGTGATCGTCGCCATTTTGAACTTGTTACTCGATGTATTCCACGACAATAAATATATAAATTTGAATATTCATTCAATCGTCGACGACCAGCTCATTCACTAAAACCACTTCGAGGTCTAAGAAGTGTATCACATTCACCTAAAAAATAAAAATCAGAAATAACTTTAGCAAAACCATGATAAAGTGTTTCATTTGATTCCATTTTTGTATTCAATCGATCGATATGAATTATTGGACCAGATATACTTAGCAATCGACCCAGTGGCGGCGGAGCCCTTAGGCTTGGGGAGGCTCAGATATTTGAAGAAATTTTATAGATCTCATCCTGAACTTGTATTTCGTAAGCGAAAACTCTTTCATCAAGAGTGTGTTAAGCCAGATGTTAGATAGCGTCATAGATAACGGACTCATTAGGCCTCAGGAGTCTCCAGCCTTTTCAAGAAAATGAAGAGGAAGACTAGAGAGACTTGACATCTTCTGACAAAGTTTTCCGAATCTCATTCTGAATTTATATCGAATGTTCAAAAAAGTTATCCATATGATTTATTTTGTATATATCTCTGTATGCACAAATGCTAAAATCTTGAATTTTTTTCAAAAAATGTGATGTCGGTGGTTTCTAAAATATAACTACGAAAAAACTCCTGCTGACTTCTTTTGATGAATTTTAGAAAGCTGAAATAAAAGATGTATAGAACATTTCTAGTTCCGATTATGTTGGAATTAACAAACATATTTTGAAATAATAGCCATTTTGCATTTATTTTCGCACAGACAAATGATAAAAACCTGAATGGTTTATTGCAAACCTTTTGGAGAGAAAAAAAAGTAAAGACGTGCGAGAAACTGAAATTTTTCTCCATAATAACAGACTGAACGGGCCAGAAATGGCAGAATGATTATTAAAGTCAAGTTTAATGTACAAAAATTCGTTACTCAATACAATGACACTATCAAGGTGATCCGTGTCATGTTCGAAAATCATTTTAGAGATATAAAAGTGAACAACTAGGCGATTAATCATTTAAATAGAGGAACAAATTTAATTCAGAAAAGTGAAAAATTGTCGTATTTTGTACATCTTTGCTTTTAGCTCTCTCGAAATTGGTTAAGATAAGTCTGGAGAACGTTTTGCTTCTTTAAAAAAATCAAGGTTTTCAGAATTCTTGTGCGAAGATAAATAAGAAATATGTATGTATATTACAAATATTTTTACTACTTTCAGTATAAAGGGAAGTAGCAATATTTTATATATCCTATCCAATTTCCTAAAAACTCATCAGAACAGGTCCACATGACCTTGTAATGCAGTTGATACAGAGAATTCAACAACAGCTTCTAGGATTCGTTTTCAGAATATTTCTATAAGTCCCGAGACTGATGTTTTCATTTTAACATTAAATTGAAGAAATTAAGTCAAAGACAGACAGCTTACAAAGGTGAGGATTCACTCTTCCAGACCAGAGATTTTTTTTAGTATAGTTAAATTCCATTTTATGTTATTAAACAGAGATATTCTGTGATTTAAATGGTGCCTGTAAAGACCAAACAAATAATGCTCGAAAGATTGTCAAATTCAATGGCGCATCTTTTAAGAAAATTCCAGTAAGAGTTAGAATTAGAAAGCTAAAAAATCCTTCCTCCCTTTATATCACTCTCCCATCGCTGCCTGAAAAGTTTTGAGCCTCCCCTAGATTTGAATCGTTCCGCCGCCTCTGAACCGACCATCATGATAAATTACTATTTGGAAATCATATGTTCAATTTTAGAATGTCATTTTTCTTTTTATACTACGTCTTAATTGCTTGAGAATGGATTTATTGTGGAAAGAAATATTCATTTTTGAAACTTAGAAACAATATATATATATATATATGTCACAGTTGACATGGGAATTTAGTTGAGTTTGGAATGCATGTTAAAAGCATGAATGACACGATAATTAATGTTTGTCTACTCTTGTATTCAACTTTTGTAATTTTAGCGATTCTAAATGATTGCTCGAGCTTCTATGATTTATTTTGAATTGTTTTAAAATATTTACAGATAGAAAATTTTCCTTTTTTTATCACTTTTATTTCGTAACTATTAGAATTTTATGAATTTTATTCATCTCCTTATAATTAATCGATTGACGTTCGTTGCTACGAAAGATCCAACCAAGAAGCACCTTCTATGTCTGCTTGTTTTTAATTACATAAATTATATCTTTTTTTCATGTGAATCTCTTACAAAAAAAATGACTATTCCCAATTCTAAACTACAATCTTACGTTGATAAACTTTCTCACAATAAGTCAATCGAATAGATAATCAACGATCCATTTATAGTTCAATTATTACTCAATCAATAGAATAATAGATTGCCTGGTATTCTAACTAGCATATATCATTCAATTTCAAGTTTTTAACAACCAATTTGCTAACACTAAACATTTAACCAATCATTCGATCCTCCGTATCATGAGCATCGAAAAAAAATCTATTCTATAAAAACAAATAACTCAAATACCCTCGATTTCGTTTCAACAATCATTCAATGTCCCCATGTCCCGCACCTCGAAAAAAGATCTATTCTATAGAAACAAATAACTCAAATACTCTCGATTTCGTTACAACCAATGATTCAATGTCCTCATGTCCCGAACGTCGATATAGAAACTTCACTACAAGGAAAATGATGAGTAAGATTTACTTTTACAAGAAAACAATGAATAGAATGACTAATGGCTGTTTATCAACAAAATAAAAGTACGAGATATTTTTTATTGTCTAAGAAGTAATAGTAAATATAAATTTGATAAGAAACAAACAAGTTTCCTTGAATATGTGCTAGGAAATTTTTTACCCATATGTTTGACTGCGATCAAGTTGTGACGCAGCTACGCGTAACTGCGACGCAGTCGTTAAAAAAGTGGCGACATGGGGAAATAAACAAACTGAACTTAATGACTCCAATCTCAACTAAATTCCAAACTCAAGTGCAACATATATATACATATGCAGTGGTTTGCAAAAAAAACTTGGAACAATCTGGCAACATAAGCATTTAATGTTTTCTACATTGCCTTGCGCCCTTTTTTTGCGCTTATTGCAGACTTATACAAAGCAGATTGCGTACTAAAAATATTCCTCTATTCGCTTAATTTTTATTTTATTGCTTTTTACTAATAACCTGACATGGTAAAAACAAGCAATCTAAAATCACATAATATTTCTCTATTACATTATCGAAACACGGAAATTCGTTCTACCAAAAACTCTATTGATTTATAAAAATACCATTGTCTACAACTAGTTACAAATTGAAAAAGCACTGAACTCAAGGTTCTATGGAATATCGAGGAGTCAATGGTCGAAAAAACATGATTAATTCGAAAATGCAGCCGAAAATTAGGTCAATTGTGTAGACGAAATAATGAAGAGCCATAGAAAGAGTCAACTGAGAAATTACGCGTCTATTCCGAATTAACAGTTTCCATGTGCGCCATTTCCCGCCATTTGAATTGTCTTTAATATGAAAATTGAAAGATTTTCTAATCAAGTTGATTAACAGTAGGAAAGCGCAAATGTTTATCCGTTATTAAATCAAAAGAAGAACAAATTAAATATTCAATTAGATATTCTAAGATTGTAAGCTGATACGTATTAAATATATAAATTTATTTTTGAAAGCAGTTGAACCAATCGTTAATACTTGCTAAAGATTTGTTCCAATTATTTTTGCAAACCACTGTATTACTATTAAAAATCATTTAAAGAGGTTTTTAGCCCAATCTTTCCAGGTTTAAAATATGAAACATGATATAACTGTTGTTGCTAATTACAACTGGATTTTGTTTTGTTTTAGGTATCTCTGGAACACATTTCTTTATCCTTTTTTTACTTAATGTTCGAAAAATGCAATAAGGAAGTAGTTCATATAATGTTACGAGATGTTATCTAGATACAGTGTGTGATCATATATCAACAAAGTATGTCACGATCTAGAGGGGAGAGAGGTGTTCGAATTTTTACTTCTATACTTCAACATTCCTTATAGCTTGTGTTTCATGAAATAGACTAGTATTAAGGTTTTCACCCTTCCAAAATCGATTTTTAGTGAGGTACATTCAAATCGTATGAGATTTTCAGGATATGTCGGGAATGTAGAGGGGAGGCTACGGTAATATCTTCAGTTCCGTAACATAATGTTTCCTGGAGACATTCAACAAACAAAGGTTGAAAATAACCATTTTGGTAACCCGAAATTCGTTACGGGCCTTCATTCTATATAGTTATTTTTTTTGTTTGAAAGAGGATGTCAAGATGCTGGGCATCGCAGAGTTCTTTTTTTTAATTCTTACTTTTTAAGTGGAAAAAGATTCAGTCTCGACAAAAATGGCGCTCTAATTCTGACAGGACTCTTTTATATAATAGTAACAGAGCTTAATTCACAAAGTAAATTCTGTCATGTTCTGCATTTTTACTTGATCTTTCAAACAAAAACAAATTTAAATATATTGAATGGAGGCGCACAATGTATTTTAGGTTGCGCAATTAAAGAAGCGAAAAAAGATTTGCTACTTTTTCTAAAAAGAGCTTATTTTTCAAGCAGAATGTGATGAAAATCATGAAAAATTTTGACACAAAAAATCAACTGTCAAAACAATCTCTCGTTGTTTATGGAAGATTAGACTTGGGACTCTCTTCCATTTCGGTTTTTCTGACGAAAATTGACTTTATTGAGCAAAGAAGGCTTAAGATTGATTCGATTGAAAAACATTTTTCTCAGCAATGAATTTATTGAAAAAGAAAGGATTACTTAAACAGCATAATATCCTTTATCCAATGGATCATATTCATCATAATGTAACGCACTCATATCTTTTAGTATTAGAGTTATACTTTGATAATAATCAGCATCTATTTCAACAAATGCATGACGTTTCGAGTTCATACAAATTGCTGCAATATATATGTCACAGTTATATATTTAATGAATATTATACATGCAAAACATGATTGTATTTATGTCCTCGAACCATAACATCTGTTTCATTATTCGTTTTTGTTAAATCAAATGTACTTGTTTTTTAGTTGGTGTTCGTTCATTACGAAGAATATTTTGAGGAAATGATGATGAAGGAACTAATTGTTGTTGTTTCAATGGCCAATACTCATCTTTATGTAATTTTTCATCAAAATCAATACCAGTTATTGATATTCTTAAATTTCTTCGCATAACTTCACGAATATTTTGATTTAAACGCTTTGAATCAAGTTTAGCTTTAAATAAAAATTCAATAAATGCAATAACCATTGCAGTTCCAAGACCAATAATTAATACATAAAACATACCAGCAACATTAGCTAAATTAAGTGGTGTACTTTGTTTTGAATCTTTTGAGCCTGAATTTGTACATTGACTTCTTTCGTAATACCATTTTTGTTTTAAACGTTCAAGAAATCCACTTTCAGTTAATTCTAAAACAGCTATATTAATAGCTTCACGTAAATCAGAACCAAGTGGTGTAGCTATTCCATAACCTTTTGAATCAATATTTTCACCAATACGCATTGTATCACATGGGGCACGTTCATTAACATATTCATTTAATGTTGATTCAAGTAAAAAAGCAAATTTACCTTTTGATCCTCGGACTTTTTCAATACCTTCACTATTTGATGATACAAATACATCATCCTTATGTTGTTGCATAAAATCCCACATTATTTTAAATGTTGTTAATGTTGATTTATTAAAAAAAGCCATTGTTGCACCGCCTTTTAATGTTCCGTAATGAATATCCGTTTGTTTAGCAAGATCTTCAACAGTTTCAATAGGTGGAACTAAGTTTTCAACAGTTAAAAAAGCTGCTAAATTAGCTGTATATGATGATACAAGAATCAAACTAAAAAACCACCATGCACTTGTTACAACTCGACCTAAGACACAAAAAAGAAAGAGCCCATCATATAGAGAAGAAAAGGAAAAAATAAAAAAACAAAACTTCAATCAAACCTGACATTGATCGTGGTAAAAGATCAACACCTTGGTGCATGAATGCTGCAAATGAAAAAAATAACGCATTATGCAGAGAAAATTTATTTCGTGGTACAAGGTCCGATTCATTTTCAAAATACCATTCATAAGGTGAAAATCGACTTATAAAAAATAATATTCCACTAACAAATAAATATGAAACAATAACACATATCCAAATTTGTGTTGATAATGGATCCATAAAAGAAAAAACACCTGGTTTTTGTTTTTCAGGTTTACTTATCATTATTGATATACCTAAATCAATAAATGATTTTGAAAAATCAACAGCTTTTTCTCGTGCACCATTTATTGTTAATGATGCTATAGCTAAATCAGCATCACGATTAACTAATGCACCAATCATACCATCCCAAATACCTTTTTCTATTTCTTTTCCATATTTTGTTTCAATTAGAAATTTATATGGTAATTTTAATCGATCATGACATATAGCATAAGCTAAATCAACACAAAAACCTTCAACACGAGATGGATCAAGTATAGTACCACGTGGAATATCTCTTTCAGTTAATGTATCATTTGAATTTCTTTTTAACATCATAAATGGTTCATCGAATATAGTTACAATTAAACGTGTACGATTATCAAATAACATACGATACTGATATGATACATTATCAGCAACCTAAACAGAATACAAAAGAACAAAAACATATTCGATTTTCATCTCTGTAAGAATATTGAAACATTGTATGAAAAAGATTTTTATAAACCCATTTATAAATATCATAATGATATTTTCAGCACGTATGAAGAAAATTTTGAATTTATAAATATGAATACAACTAAGTCAACTTTATCATTATAGTCAAAATTAATAAATATCTTCGGTTATATTTGTCTCATTTTTTGGGGTGTGATGTGCCTTGCTTTTGAAAATTGTCCACGCAATGCCTCTTCCCTTCTGTCTCCAGTGCTGAGTTGCACCCCTAGTCATTTTTTAAACTTCAAGATAGTAATCGAAAATTCTATCTAGTGCTTATGTCTCATTCGATTTATATCTTTATGTATAACTAATTTTCATCTAAAAAGAAATAGTCTCTGGTTTTGAACATTGTTCTCTCCATTAGTTGGAAATATTTACTTTAAGAATAGGTCTTCAACGACACATGAAATGTATTTCTAAATGTAAGTTTATTATTAGATATAAGAAAACCACCGATATGTTAGAGCACATCGAATCTGAAGTTTCTAGATTTGGGCTCTTATGTTCAATAGATCCCATCAAATACAAGTATAGAACAGATTTAATAAAGTCTATTATAATATTTAGAATAATATTCAGATAACTGTAACAAGAAAGTTGAAAAATAATAAACCCTTACTATCCATTTATTGTCATGAGATAAACTCTTTTTTTTCTAAATCTTGTCAAGATTTTGTGACCCGTTGCAAATTAATACACTATTGTATTATTTCATGTGTTCATAAACCTTATTTGAGTATATGAACAGAATAGACCCTCAAGCGAAGGGTTTATTATTCTCCATTATTTTTTTACAGTGATGTACATATTATCATTGGCATAAGTTTTGTTTTTATTTTTATATAAAATGTATGTAAACAAAAATAGTTGATTAAATTTGTTGCAAGATACCGAGTACTACTTTATAAATAAACTTTTATTATTTAATCTTATTGAGATTTACTTTTACTATTTATACGATTTCATAACTTATCTCATAGAAAAAAAAATTATGGTTTTATCGATATGTTAAAATATATAAGTTGATAGTCTTCCGTCGCATATACACATAAATATTAAACTTAATTAATATTTCATTTTAAAAAAATTTTTAATAAAAAATTCTACCTCAAGAGTATCTGGTGCTCGAAAAAACCCAATACGTTTTGGCATATCACTGCCTGCTAATCGATAAACATCAAATGTATAATTTATTCTTTGACCAGTTACATGTGAGAATTGTACATTTCCTGTTAAACCTTGAAATTTTGTATTAAGTATATGTTCTAAATAAGTATTTCCTGGTAACCATGGTGGATCATAATTATGTTGACAATCAATACGTTGTGTTAATTCATTTGAAATTTTTTCTTGCTGAAATACTTTTAATTGTTCATATGCATCATCTGTTGAATTTAACATATGATTTATTGTACGTAGTAATGTTTCCCATGCATCAGCAAGTAATAATGATTCAACTGAAAAAAGTTTATCTTTTTTTAATAAATCAATATAATTTTGATTTGTTTGTTGATCATAATATGATGGTAAAGTAAAAAATGTTACATTAACACCACCATAATGAAAATAAGTCATATCAAGTTGTTTAGCATTTAATGTAAGTAATATATAATGATAATATGATGTTGTCATACTACGATGTTTTATTTTATCTAACATTATACGATATGTATCAAATGTATGAAAATCTAAAACAATATAACGATATTGAGTTTTTGGATTTGAATGTATTGATGACAGTGTATGCATTTCTGTGTGTGATACGATTTCAACACTTTGTAATAAATCATATGAATCATCGGGATTATCTAAATAACGACTAATTATATTTAAATTTGGTATTACATTTGATGTTTGAATTTGTATGAGTTGTTTAAGACGATGAGCACCATCAATACCATCAAATATATAAACAAGTTGAGTTATTTGATAATGACGTATAATTGTAATTAATGCTGATAAAATATCAGGCATTAATGATATAGAAAAATTATTTCTTAAATGATTATTATTATCTAAATTAAGAAATGGAATTTGATATGGTGAACAAAACGCAGATAACCAATCAAGATCATTAGAGTTTATATGACCTATTATAGACATCACTCCATTTGATAATTGATTACATAATGTTGACCATGGATTGTTTTCACAATTATCAGAATTTGGTGTATCCACAATTTCAATTATATTGTATTGAAAATCTCGTTCGATTTTATTAAAAACAAATTCACGAGCTAATGAATTCATACGAGTATAAAGTTGTTCATCATATCCATGAAATATGAAACCTATTGGAATTATGTAAATGTTCATTGTTTATTTCATTTAAAGAAAATTAATCTTACCGACAGGGACATTTAAAGTACATTGAATAATTTTAATGTGTACAAAATAAATAAACAATAAATTAAAATGCATATACAAGAAAATACTCATGAGAATATTTAGGATGTATTTCTTCTAATTCTATCGTTGATGTGTTGTCAAGAACATGAAATACGATGATTCTATATTTTCATTCTGTTAGCTTAGTGATCATCGAATGAGTATAGTTCTATTCGATGCCAGTATGATGCGACAAGAACATTGAACGCTATCGTGGGTTTGCTCTTGCCAACCGATGTGTCATCAACAACACAAGAGAAAACTTTGTTATTATTATTATTATTACTACTTCTGTAGTTGGACTTGCGTTCTGCACGACATTGCTTTTCCTATTCAATCCATTATCATTCTCGTAGAACACTCATCGAAGAGCTTTTGCTTTCTCATCTATATATGTGTGTTTGTGTGTGCGTTCATCCACTTTCGTGATCGATTATCGATGAGACAATATTTTTCTTTGTGAGCAAGTACAACTTATTTTTAATGCAAAAGAATGGTCTTTTTCTTTTTGTTGACACACTAAATCATATGAATAAATGGTATTAAATCAATGTGACATTAGATTTTGAATTAAATTATGTCTTCTAGAATCACCAAAGAACAAAAAACAAACTATTATAACAATAAATATCACATAAGAGAAGAAAAAAAAATAATATAAAAAAGATTCAATTGTTCTCTTCACATGATAGATGATGATTCAGGCGTTATGCCAATAGCAACTGTTGTTGTCTGATCTCCGTTCGTTGATTTTTTTCTTATATCCTCTCTTAATTGAGCATTCGAACATTGTTTAGATAATGCATCATAAACTATACTAATTAAACTATGAATCATTCCTAAAGAATAAATACCAAACAAAAATTTCATTTAACTAGAATTTGAAATAACTTTGATCAAACTACCTGATGTAGCAAAAACTCCACCAAAAATACCACCAATTTCAATTAATAATAACCAATATGATTGAAGAATTTCTTTAACAGTTATTTTTAAAGGGCTTATTTCATATCGAATAAAAATGCCTGGTATGCCATGACTACCACTATTATGATCAATAGTTCTTGTCTAAGAAATAAAAACAAACAATTTTTTTAATTTCAATAAGCCTTTTTGCGACGAAAGATGCATATAGGTATTTCCGCTTCCAGAATAATCAAATCTATTAATGCGTACTATTTATCATTGATCTTACTATGATTTGGTACGAGCAAAATATATATGTTTGAAAGACTTATAGCGCTGGTTAAAAATAAAAATTAATTCACTCTAATTATCGATGTAAAAAGAGGGTCTGAAAATCAAATTAAAGTTAATTTCCGCACAATAATCGCAAAAAGTCGATTAAATATGGCTCTTTCAGATTACATTCAATGAAATAATAGGTTTTGTTCGACGATAATCAACTATAATCGATTTTTTTCGGTAAGTAATCTGGAAAATCGATTTTAAAAGTAATGAATTGAAAACTATTACGTTGAGAGTAGTCTAAGTAATCGATTAGAAATCAAATCTATTTTAATTGATTTCTAAAAACATTTATTAAATCTCTTTTTTACGCAGTTCTCGATCCATATAAAATAATTAGATTTAAACCCTGCACTTTTAATCGATCATTAACCGGTTAGGAATCGTGTATAATCAAAAATAATGAAAAAAAAAAATCAAAACCTCGTTTGTTTTTCTCTTGCACTCCAGTTATAATAATTGATGCGGATCAGAGAATCCTGATATAACGATTCTACAATTTATTATCAAACAACAACGATATTGTTTGCAGGCTTTCTTTTTTTGATTATGTTTTTTGATAACAGTTGCTTTCTAATTGATTAAAAGTTTATGATTTAATTGCTTTACCTGAACAATCTGAAGAAAGTCTAAAAAATCGATTTCTTGTTTAATCTATCTTAAGACTAAAGGAATCATATTTCAATCTACTTCAACAGTATGTTTCTAATTGGTTTTAATCTGATTTATCATGACGAATTTTCTCATGAATCTGTTTCATTTAGTAATGAAAAAACGTTTTAATTTTACTTTTCGATCTAATTAATTGCGAAAACAAGTGTAACTTACTCATCTACACTGCCTTATATGTACAGGTTATACACAATAAAAAAAGAAGGATAACTGCAATCATAAAGATCGATTATGAAAGATTTGAATTGTGAACAATCACATCTAATCTTAACTTCGAAATATTTCTGGATCCCCATGTATTTTGCAAAGTAAATCAATTCGTGATGTAAATATGTCGTCTCAATTTGAAAAAATTTATATAGGAGTTCTTACTTCCCTTTAATTGTCTGACTTTAGTCTAGTAGCAACTTCATGCTTTGCACATGTAAATTAAATCGTGAAAAAACAGATTTTAATTGGTTTTCGTACAATAATCACAAGAAAATCGATTACATATGGCACTTTCAGATTAAGTGCAATGAAATAATAGATTTTGTTCGGTGGTAATAAATTGAAACTGATTTTTTTAGAAAAACTATCTAGAAAATGGATTAAAAACTCAATCGATTTCTACCGTAATTAGAACTTCTCAATATTAAGCATCTTAGATAGAGATTCCGAATTTATTATATTTAGATGGCTTGGATTCAATGAGAACTTTATTGTTTGTAAACACGAATAATGTAAACAATTATGAAAAATTGTGAGTTTTGTGTTGAGACGAAAACGCCATGATCGAAGTAACCTCGTCAGATGCGAGGAAATTCAGTGGTATTAAAGTATCTAGTTTTGCTTTTTGTGATTGTTAGACAGTATGTGAAATATATTTTGAATACTTTTTATGACGACACAAAGCTGTTTTTCACTATCCTAGATAAAACATTCACGCTTCTAAACCGCTGTTTATGATCCCGAAGGGCACTATACAACTCAACGAGCAGTGAGTATAAATAATTTATTTCATTTTTCAATTCCGATTATATTACAGAATGAAGTCAATCGAAAGCGAGTATAAATTATTGATTCTATCTTTTTTTCTTTATTTTTAAATTTATTATTGAACAATTTCCTGAAAATCAAAAAAAAATAACAGAGTGCATGACATTGACGAAAGACAAATAAAATTGATGCATTTCAAATTGATTGATTAAAATTCTCATTTTAATTAATGAAATTGAAATACATAAATTTTAATGTACATGTATGTTTTATCACCTGAAATGCCATTTTTTTCTTGTTTTTGATATAAAACTTATGAAATTTTTTTTTCATTTTTCAATCTCATAGATGAAAAATAATAATAAGTTAAAATAAAATAGATTTAATCTGTTAGATTTCAGCTAATTGTACCAGAAGAAGGTACTGGAGGGAGGAAGAATTCAAGCAATGTGTAATGTCCAGATGTAAATACAACATGATCCCATTGGATCCTATCGGATAGTAGGTGTATCCGACGTTTTCCAGCTGTCGAATCCGACATTCAACAACTTCCTATGGGAAATTGTCAAATTCCTGTCGGAAGTTGTCGGATTATCACGAATATCCCATCGGATCCAACTTTAGGACTCGTTGACCTGAGCGCTTATCTTTGGTATTTATGATTAACATAGATTAAAAGGTAATATATATTAGGTAAAGCACTTGACACATTAGAAAACACCCCCACCCCCTTGGATAAATGAAGCAAAAGACATATTAGAAGACTTCCTTTAGAAAATCAATTTTTTTAAAGTGACTTCTCAATTTTATTGACCTTTTCAGTATTTAACCATATAACGATATTTAAGTTCAGTAGAGACAAGATTTGCTTCCATTGTCATAACGAATTGTCAGTTCTGCGTCAGAGAAATTTCGAGAAATAGCTAATAGGAACTAACAGTCTATTCAAGAATCTGTTTATCTATTGAAAACATCTCGTGGAATCATTTTAGTGTTCCTCTACAGGTTATTATGAAAAAATTCTTCAGATTCCCTATAAGAAACAAAGGTTCCTATGGTCATGAACTGTAATGGACGCAGTGCTATATTTGCGCGCGTAATTCATGAAGAGATCTTTGTCAAATAATAGCATACTACGTGAAATTACGTTATGTATTTTTAAGAGATCTCTGTACCTTTGACTTTCCTCTAAAAAGTCAGAAAAGTGTTTATAACAAGATAGTCTTTTATAATTGAAGAAAACGTAACTGCATATATAGATGTCAACGTTTGTTCTGTGAGTAATTCTTATGAGTATGACAATGGATTTCTTTTCTCAATAAGATCTAAAAGTATTTTTTGAAAATGATACAAAGAAAAACACAGAATATGTATTAAACCATTGTTTTTCTATGAACATTTTCTTCACAAGACGACTTTATTGATTGAAGATGTAGCTT
This sequence comes from Rotaria sp. Silwood2, assembly GCA_905329745.1. Lineage (NCBI taxonomy): Eukaryota > Metazoa > Rotifera > Eurotatoria > Philodinida > Philodinidae > Rotaria > Rotaria sp. Silwood2. Next base: position 1,253,584 of record CAJNSZ010000024.1, read on the forward strand.
TAGACTAATAATCACGTTAGCGATAGATTTTACTGTGAACGAGTTCCATCTATACTAATTAAACCTCAACAAAAGCCACTGACTTAAATGATTTTGACACAAAAAAACAAAATAAATTTTCTTTTTTCCAGTTAATTAATTATTGAGAAGGTTAAATGTTATTCGTGACAGGTCTTATTCTTTAGAAAAGAAGAAAGTTATGGTATATGATACGGAGATATAATCAGTAGTGTAAAACTTAAAACTAGAATTCAATTGAGATTCAAAGTTTCAACTTTCAAGCTTACATGCATCCCACGCTGAGAGAGATGCGGCGTGAGTCCTTACGTGGTATCCACGTCTAGAGACATACGAGACGTGTTCCTTTGTAAAATTAGTTGAAAGCTGGAACTTGAAACGTGAAATTTCAATTGAATTCAAGTTTCGAGTTTAACATGTGTGCAAAAATTATGATTTTTTGAGGGACATAGTAGAAGACTCCCCTTATAACTTATGAACGATAAGACAATAGAAGATCCGGGGTCTTCTAATGTGTCGATGGCTTTAGAAACAGTGAATGTAGAACAAGTCAGAAATAAACCAAGTTTGAATCGCTTTCTTTTGACATTTTTTTACACGAGTAATTCTGTATTTTATTATATAGATTGACAAAAAAATGAACTCTGTTCTCAAAGGGGTTAAATACCTTTTCTGTTACTGCATATTGATATGTTTCAACATTTGAATAACTTGTTTGAACAACAGTTGGTACAACTTCAAGAAAATATTGAAATATTTGTGAACCTTTAAAATATAGTTAATATAAATATACTTTTAAGAAAATTCATTATTTACCAGTATTTGCTATTTTTAAATCGCCATTTAATGGTTGAATAAGACCAGGTGTTGGCAAACCAAATGAAAGATGATCAATACGATGAGAAAAATTCAAAGCTAAAATAATAAATATAAATATTATCAAAACAAATATCGAAGGTGTATATATTATGTGTGATCCAGGAATAATGGCGCCATTAGTATTTTGTTCCTATTTACCGTATTTCCTTGATTACTCGACTTCGGCTTTTTTTCAAAAGATTCCTTGTTTGATTCTGTACAATATCATAAGTCTTTTATATAGTTTGTTAGGTGAATCATTTTTTGATAATGTAAACTAAGCATCTTCAGAAATTTGTTTTTTTTTCTAAAAAAAAAAGGCGAAGGCCTAACAACAGCCTTGCATGGCTTAAATGTTCCTGTAGGTCTTCGAAAAATGAAATGTTGGAGTAAGATAATTTCCAAAATCATCTGAACATCCACATACAGTTTGAATTGCAGGAACCACTTTAAAAGTAAAAAAATGCTTATTATCTTCTTTTGAAAAATTATTCCGCATCCAATTTAAGAATTGAACCCATTTGACCTTTTGTTCCCCAATAATAACTGATTCGACTGGCACTTTGTAGAGTCGTAGGTGTAAATCATCTCTACGAATTCGACGAGTAATTGTATTGGATATTTGACATTTGATGATAAGTTCACGGGCAGATAGTTGATTTTTTTGGAAACACTTTTACTTTCTGAATGGTTCTTTCAGTCCGAACTGTACATGAACGTCCAGATGGTGTTGAAAAATTAACAGAGCCAGTTTTGGAAGTTACCTTGCAGTATTGTTTAATTGTTCGATGACCTACAGTGCCATTCAAGTCTAGAAAAACTTTTGTTGAGCCTTTGCCATTTTCGCTTTTAGAAAAAATAATTTTTTGAAGATCTTTACTTTTCATTATCTGAAAATGATTGAACAACCAAACTATATTAAAGTTATTTGATTTTTATATAGAACTTAATGTGAAATCTTTTGAAAAAACTCAATTCGAATAGTCAAGACAATAAGAGAAATGGGAGTAAAATACTAATGGTGACATTAATTTTGGATCACTCGCTATATATAAAGTAGACCATACCCTGTACACCCATTGGACTTATATGCGCATGTGCCCCAAAAAAGGAAAATGATCTAGACAATTAAAGAAAAAATCATAATACAAATTACCAAAACAAAATAATAATTTGATAGCCCCCAAAAAGAAGAAACGAATGAGAAAAACAAACATGCTTTTTATTTGAGAAAGACCGTGAAGATTAAGAGAATGACTATGGCTTAAATCAAAATCGAAATCATCTTTGTCAAATCTATGAAATAAGAATTGTATTGAACATGTTCAAGATTCATATCATTTACTATAGAAATAGAAATAAAATTATAACTTACTTTCCAAGAATAATATGAAAATTTCCCGCAAGTTTATTAACTTCTAATGTACCATGAAGTCGACATGCATCCGGTTTTCGATCAAGTTTTACTTCTCTAAAAAGAGATTATTATTATTGACATTTTGTTTTGTTATAAAATTTTCAAATTCGTTGTCTTTTTACCTTTCAGGTAATTGTTCAATAGTATGACCACTTAACCAAAGTAAATCATGAATAGCATGATATTGTTGCCGTATTAATTTAGAACCTGCTTGTAGACTATTAAATGCTCTTTGTTGCCGAGGAGATAATTCAAACCATGTGTCTTCTTCGTCTAATTTTCCACTAATGCATAAGAAAATATTTTAAATTTGAATTTACTTAATAAAAATTTACCTTTCCAATGGATTTGTATTTGTAACATCAAGTACGTCTGAACCAATTACTATTAGAATTTAATATGAAGAATATTTTTATATTATTTATTTGTTTTTGAATACAGAAATCATGATGATATTTAGTTTTTTGTCAAAATTTACACTTGAGGTTATGTGCATAGGAGACACTGATAATGTATTATAATCTGAATTTAATTATTGTTATAGAGTTTTGTTTTCGACAAGGAACTTTCCTGTGAATTCCTTTGTATTTCAACATGAAAAATGTATTCAATATAAAACAGATTATTATTAAGACTGAAATTTTTGAGCAAAAAAATAATTCTGTATAATAACGGGTTATCGACAAGTAATTTGACAATATATGCATCGATTTTTTAGCCTCTCAGAAACAGACCGCAGAAATCTTGAAAACATTGATTATGTATTGTTTCCGATATAAGTTCAACAGTTTTCTAGGATTTATAGATTGTGATTCGTTCTGTTAGAGGTACGGAAATTAAGTTGCGATGGACAATATTGACATTTCTTTTACATAGAATAAAAACTGTATCGGTCTCTACAAAGTAATATGAGAATCAAGAGTGATCAGGTTTACTTTGCAAGTCTGTTTTTCATAGAAATCAAGAAAATTGACACGATACTCCTTGTTGACACACTCGCTGTTGACAAATAGCTCGCAGCAAACAAATTATTAGTATGTGATTTTATAGAAAAATGTTTGCTCTTTTGTTCATTTCATTTGAAATAATTTTCACTTCTACTTTCGGTAAGTTTTGATGTGCTACAGTTTGTTCAAACTCATTTCACAGGGCTCGAAAAGGCCAGTTCATAATTCTTAAATCCGAAGTCTTAGAAAAAATTCTGAACCCAGATTAAAAAAGGACACGAAATTCTGATTCGAACCTAATGTTTTGAAATTTCTGCATACTCTTTTAAGAGTCTAAAAAAATGAACGAACTTTTTGTTAAATTACTTTTCAATAACCTATTAGAAAAAATAAGTAGCGTTAATGCTATGCTAAAAAAATTAGAACAAACGCTAAGAAATAACATTTAACAATTCAATTGCTTAAAATAACAGTGTATATAATTATTGATTGAATTTGTCAATTAAATATATACTTACATGAACAACTCATGGCTACAGTCATATCAATATTAATTTTAAGTTTACTGTCATGATCCCAATCGACATCATAATCATACTTAAGTGTATTACTTTGAAATGTAGCAATGTGTACAATACTTAAGCAAATTACAACAATAATGGTAATAATCGAAACTAAATAATGATGGTTATTTAGAAATAGATAAAAACAAAAGAACTATATTGATTTTTTTTTTACTTGTTCCTCCTGTTGTTGTCGGTTGTTTAAAGTCATTTTCAACTTTAACAAATGCATCTAAATCACGAACTATTTCAATAGGTATAACAGGCTTTCGACGTTGTCTAATAGTCGTCATCTAAAACAAAATAATAGCAATAAAAAAAGTTTTTTTTTTAATTTTGTTTTGTTTTATTCAACTATCGCTATTAATTTATTTGGTTCATTGGATGAAAAATGTATTAAACGTTGAATATATTCATTAGAAAATTCCGAACGAAAAATATCATTTTTTTCTTGTTGATTATTGATATCAAAAAATAAAAATGATTTATTAAAACCGGTTACAAATTTATGTGTGTTTTGTATTTGACATGATTTAAGTAGACGACGATGGCTAGGAATATTTTCAATGAGATATTTTTCATTAGCTGAACGTATATCCCAAATGCTAATTCTATCTGACTTTTGTTCATTATTATGACTTATTGAAATAAGATGATTGCCATCAGATGTAAATGTTAATTGTTCAATATTTGATAAAGATTTAAGAATACGTGCTGGTTGAGCTTGTTCAATAGCCCATAAAATAATTAAACCATCATTAGAACCAGATGCTAAATATTTTCCATTTGGATGAAATGTTATTGTATTTATATCGTCTGAATGATAGATAAATGTCCGAAGAATATTTAATCGGTCTGGTGTCCAGAGACGAACTGTTTTATCCATTGAACCGGATGCAAAACGATCGGATTTGTAATGTACAGATAAACACCATACAGGTGAAAGATGAGAACGATAAATTGTTACAGAATTCGAAGAAAATGAACGCCATAAACGAATATCTGTATCAGCTGAACACGAAAGAATATAACAACCATTAGGATCATAATAACATATGTCTGAAATGAGTTTTGTATGGCCTAAAATGATATATTATAGATAAATAGAGTGAAATTTCTTATATTATCGAAATTACAATTTCAATTGGAGAAAGCTTCAGTTCTCCAAAAATTATAGATATATTTGTTCTTTTTTTCCTTCGATCAAACTAAATGAGAATTTTAATAGGAAAAAAACTTCAAATACGTCTCTATCGATATCTAAAAATTAGATTTGTCTCAATTGTATAATGCACACAATTTTATTTCTGTTACCTGGGCATTCACTTAAACATAAATATCACTATCCAATTTATCCGTATGTAATTAAAAGTTTCTTTTATAAGCCAAATAGTCTGCAGATAGATTATATCTCAATTCTAGAATTTTTAACAGCCTCTGTAATGATTTCTATTAAACCGAACCAATTTAGTTTTACAAGGGAAGTGAGTTCGGGCCCTCGGTTTATTAGTGTGGAGATAGTGCATTTTTATCGTATTGTTAAGTCAATGTTGTGATCCCGCTCAGAAACGCTAGAAAAACTGATTTTTGAATTTTAACTGAAAATTTCAGACCTTAACTAGAATAGTTTATTGTTCAAGTTTCAGGTATTTTCGTTGTTCCTTTCTTAAGATGCGGCTATCATAAAAGCGTTTCACTCATATATGTCGGTCGATTCAATTCTCTTATATTGGCGTAGGAACAAATCGAAAGATCTGAAGCTTTGACAACAAACTATTCTCACTAAGGCCTATCTGTATGCAAAGTTTAATTCAAAAATCGACACATAGTTCTCCTAATGTTCCTGAGGTGAACCACGGCATTGAGTTAAGAACTCGAACTCTTCTGAGAGTCTTCATAACTCATTAGAATCTAGATGACATACACATTTCCAACTCAAAAGCAATTATTCAATTGGGAGACTTATCTCGTTAGTATTAAACTTGTTACAAAGTAAGATGAAATATTTATCCAACAGATTCATATTTTTTTTTAATTTTTATTATTACCACAGACCTATCAATTGCTTATAAGTTGAACTGTTTCCGTTCGATGGTAATTGTGTTTGATAAATAATACCTTGATCTGTTCCACAGACTATTTCCTGCTTACTATTAATATCAGCACATGTAAACCATTCATTTTCATTTTGATTTATTAATTGATGGATTGAAATATTTGGTAACATAGAACTTTTCTTTTTTTTTTTACAAAAAATAACACAATAATCTAAAAAAACCCAAATGTGAAAGAGACAAATATTCAGCAGAAATAAGGGATAAATCAATTTTACTAGTTCAAAAGACACGAAAAAAAAAAGAAAGTTAGGATATATGTCTAATGACTAAACTAGGAAAAATGTTTATGAATGGGATTAATTCGAATCAGCAGTTGGAGATGTTTTAGCTGAAAGTGGATCAACATATGCATGTTGTTCAGGAACTTCTGTATTGTTCGATGAAATAATTTGTGTTTGAGGTATACGTAATGATTGTTCACGATGTTGTTCAACACATTTAATAAATTTTTCAGCTAATAATGAACATTTTAAAACTTGTTTTGGATTAGCTAAATAACATTGTTCAATGTCTGAACGTTCTATTTCACATATGGGTGAATAAATATATTTGGAAAATTTTTTTTCAACTTTTTCTATTTCTGCAGCTAAATTTTCTTTAGTTAAATTTAATTTTTCGCGATTATGTTGATCTTGGTCAAGTAGTTTTTGTTTATATTCTTGTCTTAAACGTTGCAATTCAGCATCATTAACTGATGATGCAAGTGCACGCCATGTTTCAACTGATGCTGTTGTATCAATAGTTGGTAATGGCAAATTATTTGTTGATGAATCAGTACCTGATGTACGAGGAGTTACAGCTTGTGGAACACTTTTACCAACAGATGATTGAAGTTGTTGTAGTGCAGCTTCAGTCATAAGAAGTGGGTTGTCGATGGTTATGTTACGTGGTTGTTCTTTTGTTTCACTTGCACCCATTTTTGTAAGAAAAAATGTCTCTAGAAGAATTTAATATAGTCAGTTTTTTTAAATTTTCAGATAAAAATAAGCAAAACAACAACGATGATGAGTATTCTGTATTTTATACAAAATCATCATATTCCAATCATTATTGAATATGCTTCTTTAGATATACAAGCGACACAGTCAGCGTCATCTTTATTTAGATACTGCTGACATCATGTGAATGGATGGTTTTTTTATTCAATTGTTAATGTGTTATTACAAAGTTTTTTTAATGTTTTGGAGAAAATATAAAAATTCAAAATTGGATATTGTTTGTGAAGACTTGTTTGTCTTTGACAATGTCATGATTCTGATTAATTTTATGATATTAAAAATCAACGGATAAGTTTAATAGCTATATTTTAAGAGTTATTCTGTTTGTTTACATATTTTACTAGAGGTCTTAGATAATGGATATCTTAATGTTTTGAGTATCAATGTCATAAAACAAATCCATCAAGACTTATACTAAAACTTTGACGCATGATAAATCTCATGTGAATAGTATGTCTTCAAACTTTAGTCGATTTCTGCTCAATGTATATTTTCAGACAACGGACTAGTCTAATCTGATACTTGAAGAACTCCTTTGAATATCATTTTAATTGACTTTCACTTGCAAAACATTGGTATTCATGATGACTACAGCTCATATATGATCTAGCTTAACACTAATACATATGTGTACTTAGACTCAGTTCCCTCCGGAATAGTAAACAAGTAATTATTATTCGTAAAATAGATGATAGAAGTTGTTTTAAATTATATGAATTTTTGATTTCGATTTTTAAAAGTTTTTTTTAGATAAACAAAATGTCTCATAAACATCGTCGAGAAGAAAAATCTTTATCTTATTCTCATCATGATAAAGCAAAAATGATAATTCGTGAAGCATTTAATAAATCATCGAATAATTCTGATGATACAAAACAAAATTTTAATTTTCATCTCTATGAATCTGATAGACAAGAGCGTATTAATGAAATTGCTGATGACGATGATGGAGATTTAATTGTTGAACGTCAACCACAATCAATGAATTCCGAAAAATCATCACGAATAATTGAAGCTAATGATCGACGTCATGATGCTGTTATATTCGGTGATAAGACAGTCGAAGGTAAATCCTTTAAATCAATTAAAAATTATCCCTTTCTTTCTTTTTCTTATATAGAACAACAAAAAAATCAAATATGGGATAGTTTTAAACAATCATCAAAATATTCGACAACATCTTTCGCTGGTCCTTTACTCCTTGAAGATCCTGAAAATAAACGAGTACGATGGAAAAATAAAATACGTGATTTATGGATTCAACGTCATAGTGTGAAAACAACAATAAATAATATAGATATGGATACAAATTGAAAGTTTTCTTATTTTCTATTTCAAATAAAAGCTAAATGTCAGAATAATCAGTCGAAGATTTTTTTTTCTGTCTAAATCAAACATGATCATTCTTTGTTCTTGTTTTCTATAAATAAATTCATTTGATTCTATCTTATTTTTCAGATGTCATCATCTGAATATTATTGTGTGCCAGGTGATCGTTTATGTCCATGTGATCGTGCTACAGCAGGTCCTGGAACATATGAAAAACAAAATTGTATTTACGCAAGTATTGCTGGTACTATTCAACTTACAGCAGTTGATCAATCCTCGAATAATTCAGATAAAAAGCCCATCATATCTGTAATACGTCAAGATCGTTCTTTAGCTGTTCCATCCGTTGGTTCATTAGCCTATTGTAAAATAACCAATGTAACATCGCGTTTTGTACGTTGTCTTGTTTTTGCTATTAATAATCAATCATTAAAAACACCATGTCACGGACGCATTACACGAGAAAATATTGAAAGTATAAATAAAGATTCTGTTGTATGTAGTACAAAATTTCGACCAGATGATATTGTACTTGCACGTATGTTATTTATTTAAATATTTAATATTTTTAATAAGACAAAACCTGATATTTTAGGAATAATAGCACTTGGTGATGCTAATGCATATCTATTAAGTACAGCAGAAGAAAATCTTGGTGTTATTACTGCTCGTTCAGTAGCTGGTAAGTGAATATTAAAAATGACGGGAAACAAAAAAAAAAAAGATAAAATTTGTATTTCTAGGTGAAAAACTTGTACCTATATCTGATTGTCAAATGGCATGTCAAATGACAAAAACTGTTGAACCACGTAAAGTTGCTAAAATTCAAGCAGATTTAACTGATGAAGTATCAAAACTCGTTTAGAACAATTCTTTACCTTTTTGTTAAAATTTTTTTTTCGTGTATTTCATAAAGAGAGAAATTATATTATGTAATTTTGTTAACTTCGTTCGATGAGTTCGTCTCTTGTTTATTTGATAAACAATATCAATGAATAAACACGACAGTAAAATCATGAGAAGAATTCAAACAACATTTACCTTTAGTTACATATAGCTAGCATAGAATAATTCATTACCAAAACATAAAATAACATGTGACTGTTAGTTCCTTGTGAAGACATGGATAAACAAAGTTTAGAATTAATTGATATTTTCGAATCAAAATAGTTTAGAAGAACACTTTATTGATATGTAAAGCTCTAGTTTCGAAAAGTGAAGTGCTTGTTTTTTCGGGGTGGTTGTGCATGATGGTACGGATGTGAAGCAGAGTTGTAACCAGCCAAGAAACACTAGACCAGTTCGGTTCAGTCGGTGACTGACCTGTTCAAAAATATTTTCAGAACGGTAAAAATCGGCAAGTTCACAAAGTTTTTTCATAAAATAAAACTGATACCGATGACCAAATTTTGTTCTGAACGTCTACCAATTTAGATATTCATTTTTTCTGTGATATCTATATTGTAATGAACCTAATTTTCAATTGATTTATGATGTTTCCAATAACAAGAATAGAAACCAACTCAAAGTTGCAACTGGCTCAGCATTGTTGACCTTGTTCGGTTTGACAGATTGAAATTTTAGAATGATCGAATTCGGCCAGTGACCGACCAGTTTAAAAAATCTTTTGGATCGGTGAAAACCAGGAGAAAAGGCGGATTTATTAAGTCATTGTTAATTGGGAATGGCTTCAAAAACATCCATTCTTCTTTTTTCACTCAAGTTTTAGCAACTCATCAAGAAGAAATTTCATGTTCTACTCGTTGCTACCTGCTTGTTTTCTCAAAGACAGATACATGTGATATCTATATATAGCGTCAAGAAGATCATTTACCTATCAGTTGATTGCCACACTCTAGATCTGGAATTTTCTCACGCAACCGTTCCAGGAAAGCCTAACGTGTATTTTTTTAACGCCGATCCGAACCTAAAATTGATCTTCAACACAACATGTATGAGATAAGTTTCACTTAAGTAGCATAGTCTTGATTGTATTCTGAGATATGAAGCATATGTCACAGACAAAATAAAACTTACACAAGATTGGTTTTTAATTAGGCCCAAAATTAGGACATGATTTTCTCTTATTTAAAAATAAATTGTAATTTTCGCTTGCATTAGCATTGAGAATACGGAGCACATGTCTGCCTTTTTATTCGATAAAGTACTTATATTCATTTGTCTATGCTGTAAAGTGACCATCAATGACTTCTGCGTCGACATCGGAAAATGGTTTTTCGAAAGTATTTTTATAACCAAACGAAGTAATATTTTGAATATTAAGTCGCAAGAGAAGGCAACTGATACTCTTCTACAGCGACTGCATAAGCTAAAATGCTCTTCATTTTTTGGGTTGAAAATAACTCAAGTCAACTTAATAGTATCATATTTTTATATGGTGTTTCATAAGTTCTAAACCCCAAAAAAGAATGAGGGACATTTCGGCCAAATTAAAAAGTGAAGGTAGATTTACGTGAAACTTTCAGTTTGATCGGTTAAACTTTTCTTTGACTTTACTCCATGAAATACATAGTATCCTAAATAGGTATAAAAGGATGTAGCAAGAGTTTTATTTGAAAGAAAAAAAAAAGAGAAAACAAACAAGGATTTTCGGTCATTATAGGACCATTATCAACCAATAGGCAAGAGCTTGATGGTATGACCACGAAGACAAGACATGAGTAGTAAATTATGAATGAATATATAAACCTGAAACAAGTAACAACATAAACTATATATGTCATCATAAACATGAAACTGAATCTATAAACTAATTGTAGGATATGCGTGCCGGTGTGCATTGCCAGTGAGGCCGTGGGCGTCAATGCATACAAGTTCTACAACTACACCCACACCCCGACAAACAGATTAGCTTTTCGAAGAGTGACTACAGAAAATGCAATAGGTGTCAAATGAAACCGCACAACGGACAGCTAGGTGACAAAATCGATTTTTGAAATCTAAATTCTAATGATAATTACCCTAGATGCTTTTTGAGTAATATATTTTATAGCTATTTATTTGTTTTCGAGTTTTGCCTGACTCATAAGTGATATGTAAAGTAAATAGGGTATTTCATAAGTTCTGAACTTCGACAAAAATTTGTTTATATGCTGATATCAAATGGGGTGTGGGTGTGAGTATTGTGTTTGGGTTTCAGTGTCAGTTTGCTACATCAACCCACTGAACTACTGAACTTTACATGTAATGTCATTTGTGTCAAGTCTCTTCTCTATATTTAACTATTTATCCTGTATAGATACAATCAAAAGCATATTTCTATTCTTTACATTGTTAAACAGTGAAATAAAGTCATTCTCAATTCCGAAAGGATAGCTCTGAAGAATGGATATTTTTGATCGATTTGCGTACGGTCTGGTTGATGGAAAATCAAAANATTTATTGCAATGCGTGTTTTATTCAGAAGTTTGATTTCATATTGGACATAAGTTAATTCTCTTCTTTAATGTTATCTAATTTAGACTATTAATTAATAGTTTATTATTAGAAATTAGTAATGTTTCGTATTTCGATGAGATACTTCATTAGACAATAAATTTACGACAAATGACATAAAAATAATATAAGAACAAATAAAGCTAGACTATTTTCTTTTTCTTTTCTTTTATATTACTCATCGATAATGATAGAGAGAAACAAGACGATAATAGTAATCGTTATATAGACATGAAATCCTTTTTTGCATCGCTATCAATGATTAATATAAAAGAAAAGAAAAAGAAATTAGTCTATAATCCATTTCAAAACAAAAGAAGCGTGGATATTTCTTGAGTAACTTTTGATAGGAACAAGATAGAAATCAGTGATTTTCATTGTTTGAAAGATGAGATAAAGTTACATCGAATAGTATGGATAATTCTTTTTTGACAAGTTTACTCTGAGTCTCCTATCAAGTTTATTAAAAATAAAACATCGTGTAATGTAAAAGTTTTAGAATTTTAATTTTCATGAGTGCACAAGAATCATTAACTAAAGATCTATAAATTTTACAAGTTAGATATTATTAGGGTTAGTCAATTATGAGTTATAAACATTTTAATACATGTTATCGGCAGATTCTTGTAAAGAAATGGCCTTTTTGACCAAAAATTTCCACATGGAAAACCTATTTTAAAGCCTCGAATTTAAAAAAACTTGGCAAGAAACCCTGAGAAAACTCTAGTCAGAAAAGTCTGATCTGTATGATTGGATGTAGTTTCATTTCCTATTACAAATGGTGAGAACTGTAGATTTCAATTTTGTTTCTATCAAAAATCATTGTAAAAGTACTGAACTATCTTTGATTTTGAAATGGTTAATAGTTTGCTTGTTTGTTCGTACATTATTTTTATACCATTTGTCTCAAATTTATTGTCTAATGAAATATCTCGTCGAAATACTAAATGTTACTGATTTTTAATAAATTATTAATTACTAATTTAAATAAAATAAAATAAAAGAAGAAAATAAATTTATGTCAAAATTAATTCAACCTTTTAACGAAACATGTATTGAAAAACATTAATAGAGAGAGAGAATTTACATTATTGGATATCTCTTGAAAAAGTTGCACAAAAGAAAAATAACATATCAGATTTCTTACACAATGCAAACAACACAGCTTAATAATAAATAGATTTATATAAAAGAACACCAAAAATTTGAATAAAAATAGAAATTTACTAACGAGGGAAAGTCCCCAACTGATCAGCTGCTTTTGTATTGAGACTAAATGCACTATGTAGGTACAAATGAGCTATGAATACTCTGAAAAAAATTCGGATTGCTAGCTTATTGCTATGAAGATATTACACTTCTACGGTATGTTTTTAAATGAGTACCATGGTTCCCCTCAGGAACACCCAAAAAAATGGTTTTAGAATTTCGACTTGCAAATTTACGTAGAAACACTGAGAATGGTTATTTGTGAAAGTTTCAAATCTTTTTACTGTTGCTATCCGTAGATACAACTATGATAACTTCATTCGGATAATCCAGAAGATTATATGCTCTTATTTCAGGATAGGAACCGATCAAAAGATTTGAAACTTTCACAGATAACCATTCTCAGTAAGGCCTGTTTATATGTAAAGTTTCAAGTGGAAATTCGAAAATCATTTTTTCTGCCGTTCCTGTGGGGACGACGGCATTCATTTAAAAACATACCGTAAAAGTACAATATCTCTATAGCAATAAGCTAGCAGCCCGAACTTTTTTCAGGATATTCATAACTCATTTGTACCTACATAATGCACATGGTTTCAATGCAAAAGCGATTGATCAGTTGGTGATCTTCCCTCACTATTTATTCTATGAATCATTAAGTTTTAATGTAATAAGAAAGAGAAACATAATTTTTGAAAACTTTCATATATTTCTAATATCCTTAATGAGTGACATACAATCAATTCCAGCTAAATTCGGACGCAACAGATTGTCAAATACAGACGTGATGTTTCGCTTTGAACATTTGATCATTTCGAAGTTTCTCAATGACAGCCATGGCTAATCTTTTGAAATCATGAAGAAACTTGCCGTAGCTAAGCTCGAAAACCATCATTCTCTTAAGATTTAATAAAGGAAAAATGATTTTAAAAATATGTATTTAAAAGTTCGAAGAGAAATCTTTAAACAATGCGTTAGAAATAATATCTATGATTATCAAAGTAGAAATACTCAATATTGCTTCATATATCTGAATTATTAGTGATGACTTAGTTTCACAATGTTGAAAATAATTATAGATATATTCAAGAAAACTCATTAGGAAATCAACATCATCCTAAATGATTCACTGTAGCATGTAAGTATTTATTCGACTAATATACAATTTTGAACTTAAGTAATTTTTAATGAATTTTATACATTTTAGTGTCACTGGACTGATATTTGATTACATATACTGAGGTAATGGTCTGATTTCGAGTTCAATATTGTTTAAATCTATGCTAGAAATCAAGAAATCGTATAATAGTCGTAAATAAACTGTTTTTCAATGAGTTTCACAATTTGATCTCAGAAAATTTTAAATCGTAAAATCATAACATCAAGTAACAACTAGCGCTACAATTAGAATGTCTGCGAAGAAAGTTTTCGATTATTTTGTTTTAAATCCCGTACTTGCTTCTGTAAATCTCAAAAATACTGTAATACTCTTTTGGATATAACAAAGAAGTTCATTTATCAATCTGGTTGCTCAGAATTGTTAAGATATTTTTATATTGATTGATCAAGCTTAATAGAATTACTAGCTTTGGTTGATTAAGCAACAATATATAGATATTAGTAATGGATTAGCTTTGCGACAAGATGAATCTTATATGAGTGTGGATGTGGTGTGTGGCTGTGGATGTCCATTCATACAATTTCTATACCCATACTCATGCCCCACCCACAACCACAACCACAACGCCCTCTTCCTTTAGATGACCAAATATGTGTCAATTAAGAGAATTTAAAAGGGTTCCAGAAGAAATTATACGAACAATTGAAAAGAAAAATATGTCATGGGATCGATTTTACGATTCAGATGCACATGAAATTGATACGAGTACAAACAAATATAAACTGATGGAAAAAAGTTTAACAAAACTTAGATAATGTTGAGGAGAAACTCCCAATAATTGGAAGTGTTCGACTCTTTCACAAAAATTTTCTTCGTTGTGATGGATTTTGAGAAAAAATTGGTTTTACGCAGTAGTGACTACTTTTCAGGAAGAAAGCCAACTAGAATACCTGCCCGCCAGGCATAAATGCTGTCGCGAGTTGATCAAAACTGAAGAAGCGGCAGTGTAATATGATTTTTAGAAGCTTTATTTGCACAAATTTTCATGAGTTAGAATCAGATTGAAACGAGTTTGTAAGTGTAAACTAATTCAAATTGGTATCAGCTGATAGTCCGAATTCAACGTGATCGGCAATTAGTTATTTATTGTTTGGCATCGGAACAATTATTTATAGCTTTTGAACTAGAGGTATTCAATGAATCGTATTTTCTTTTCTTTATTGTAACAGATACAAAAAGCAAAGATTAGCTTCTGAAAAAACCTGTAAATTAAATCTTTGTTTTTTGAAGTAAACATAAATAATTGTTCGCCTGTATAAAAAGTAAATGTTATATTAATTTTGAAGAAAATAGAGAGAAGGAACGATTCATAATTTACAAGATGAATGATCAACATCTGGGTCTATAGTCGGATTCGAGTCTCTGTAATTTCGCCAACTGTATATTCGTCACTGACGAATTACTAGTATAACATTCGCCAATAAATAAAATATTTTTGTATTACTGTGTTCACCAATTGGCGAACTTCATTACGAAATTCGCCAAATTGGCGAATTACTACTGTGACATTCGCCAATTGTAATCTTTGAAAGTGCGACTTAAGTTTAGTATTGTGAAATCATTTTTATTTCAAATAAAGAAAGAACTGTAGTAGCTATATGGAAAAAGGTTGAATAAGCTCATGTTTTCGTAATTAATGATCTTGTTCAATCGTCCCGATCTTCAGGGTGTGGGTGTGGGTGTGGGTACGATGAGAAGATCAACACCCACATCACACACCCACAGAGGGCATCGTGTTCCGGTTCAATGCTATGCGTCCGAAACAACCCAAAGCACATACCGACCAAGTAGAACACAGAAAAAATTTATTTAATTTTTATTGATATGCTATTACACCTGAACTAATTAAGTTTATGTAGTAAAAATATCAAGTATTATACTTGAGTTACAATTAAACTCATTCATATTGGCGAATTACTAGTGTGACATTCCCCAATAAATAAAATATTTCCGTATTACTGTGTTCGCCAATTGCCGAATTACCAGTTGATATTCGCCAATTGGCAAAAACTACAATTGGCGAAATGTGGAATTGGCGATAAGATTTTACCCCATCGGATTTATATATTTCGTTCTTCTATTTGATTCTTTTTTCATTTTCTATCAAGACCTATAGTTAGATATATGAATACATTCTTTTTTCTTACTAGTAATTCATTGTTTGCATCCTTTTTCTCGTTATATATAAAGATGTTTCTGTATCATCTAAGATGTTGACAACAAAATGGTCAACGAGCAATAAGTTTCCGATACTAAATTAGTTTTAAAATCAAATAAAATTATATTAAAACACATTTACGACAAAACGCAAATGGTAAGTGTGACAATGTTGGTCAAGACGAAGGTGTTAAAACACCGGACCAAGAAGTTCCAATAGCAAGGGAAAAAAACTAAGTAATACGCAACAATCATTTTCACTGAAAGCCATCCATCCCACAAGTTGTTACCAACATTTATTCTGAGCTTAAACGTTCGAGGGTAACGAAAAGAAAATCAGTGTATTTCTAATCATAACTAATACGTAACTGTACTAAGTAGATTTTATCTGGATTGAGACGATTCATTTGTCAAACTAACCTTTTGGAAAAGAAGAAACTAATTATATTTATAATTTGTTTTAGATTATTTTAATTAAATCTTTGAAATGACAATGCATGTTTTTCGGTGTATGCTCATACAATTTTCAATTTGATGTTGGTAGAATCGTTGATTTTCCATTCTAAACATTTCAAATTGTTTTTTATACATTCATCAGTCTTTGTGTCATGACATCTATATATATATATATGTATTGTTAATCTCTACTTTTTTCTTTCTTTTATGTTACTTATATAAATATGCATGAGATATTATGTGCCGGTAGTGTGATTCTTTAAGTTTAGACAATCAGCAAACGTTTATGTTCTACATAAGATAGTCAAAATTTTCTGCACCTTTCAAGTTATTTATTCATACAGAAAACATTTTGCTAATATTTTTACAGTAAATGTTCGAAGTAGTCCCTGTAATGTTGAGCACAAAGTCTCATCCTTTCAAACTACTTCTAGAATATCTTTTGATACTTTTGAATAAGTATTGCATTGACTTCCTTCGTTATTGCTGTAGCTAACCTAGTATCATGTTGGTATCTATGAAGTCTACGTTTCAGATAATCTAACCACGAAATATCTGAAAGAGGAAAGACAGTTGTGCAAGGTGAACGAATCAAAGCTTAGATATTTCCTCTTGAAGAGAATTAAAATTGAGAAAAATATCTTGCATATGTATTTGGGGTTCCGAAATTTCGCCAATAAGACTTTCGCCAATACATTCTGTGGAGTTTCGTCAATTGGGGAAAGTCCGCCGTACTTTCCCCAATTGACAAAAGTACAGTTAACTTTCAACAATTTTATTGCAAATTAGATGTCGACTAAAAAAAGATTTTTCTCGCCTACATCAATGAGTGTAAACTATGATATTTATATTTTAATAACATTAATTTCAGTGCTGACATATATCCTAAATTAATACTGTTCCGTGATAACTGAGATAGTCCACCTCACTTTCGCCAATTGGCAAAAGTCCACCATACTTTCTCCAATATACGCTCTGGACTTTTGCCATTGGCGAAAGTCGTATTGGCGAACATCCCGCCACCCATGTATTTGTGCATTTCTATAATGCAAATTTATCCTATGTTTTATTGATGATGTTTTTGTTATGTAAATGGTTGACTAATATCTTCTAGTGTTCATCACATTAGTTTATGTAATAACTAAGTCGAAGATGATAGTCATCTAATCAATATTAATATATGGATAATCATTCACTGGATCTTTAATAGCATAGACATTTTGTTGAGTAATGACGGTGGTTGAACGGTTATTTCGAGGATAATCCTTCAACGACTTCGAACCCCTTGAGAAGCAATGAACCTAATGATCAACTGTACTAAATGAAAGAACACTTTGACTACCAGCAGGAATTAATTCATCATGGATTTGTGTAGCTGCTAAACAAAATAACAAACGAGTTTTTATATATGAGCGTATGTGCTGTTTTCTCATCTGCAAACAGAGGTGACTAAAAAATCTTCTAAGAGTTTCCCGTAACAAACACTTGTGAAACTCGTGTTGGCGGTTTAATACACTACAGATGTCGCTATCAGAATATGCCAATATAAAAGACAAAAACAGTGAAGACGAAACTTCAGAGAGCTGTTTGCAGAAATTTTTGACTACCCTATGTACATTATTTGAACCTATGATTTGCCATTAAAACAATATACTAAGAGTAGAACATATCACCGGTTGATTGGCGAAACATGGATTGATATACTGAACGTATAATCATCGACTGTTTTTTTTTCTTTATTTTGCCACGTATCATTTGTACATTTCATGGTTTATTAGTTTCTTATTGGTATAATATGCACTGCTTTTCATAAAAAATGTTGATTCTTTTTGTGAAAAAATTTATTACATAAAATGTTGATTAAGATGTAAATTATTTTATATGCTGATGACAAACTGCCAAAAGCAAAATATTTATGAAGACACAATGGGACGAAAAGGTTAGGGCACTTTTTATTTTTCGCTTTGCTTCATGAAAAGCTACTTACAATAAACATCCAAATAATAATTTCGATAGCGCTCGGAACGGCCTACAAATATATTGTATCAAAAACATCAATAATGACCGGGTTCAGTTTTTATCCAAGAAATCGATTTTATTCAGCGGAGAAAAATTCATATAACATTGTTATTTTATCAATGTAGGCGTGGATGTGGATGTCGTCTTAATTTATAGTCACACCCACGTCGGACTGGTAGGGCAATGAAAGCAGGTATTACGCACAATAATGATGAGGATATGGCTGTGGATGTCCTAATCTATTCACTTACACCCACACCCACCCGCAGCCATGGCCACAGCCACACCCTTTTCTTTTTTCATGTTTTCCCGAACGCGTATTCCAGAATTTTAGAGCATGTGCAGCTGCATCGCTCGTTTTTTTAATTAAGTTTTATTATTATTATATAAAAAACACTTCTACATATTAATAGATGACCAATTTTTGAGTTTTTAAGATATCCAACTCGCCATCCTTTTTCTTCGCATTAAACGTAAGAACTTTAAAAAGAAGCCTCTGTCAACCACTACATACTGGCATGCTCTTTCAAATAAAATAAAATTTGTTAGCATAGCTCCATCTGAAGCTAAAATGTGGAACTCACATGTATTCTTTATCCTCATGATCCAAGTACTAGATATGTTAAGTAAAAATCTCTAGCAAACTGTAGTTCAACGCCTGTTCCCATTGATAAGAAATCTGGACAAGAAGTCTGATAGTTGTTATCTTTGTTTGCGATGAAAATATGCCTGAGGCATTCTCCCCCTCCCCACCCACCCATCGTCTATAGTATGAAGGCATGGAAGAGCCACAAAACCTCAACTTAAAACTTACACTCACTATATTTTTCTTCGAAATGCATAATGCGAGTTCCACAAAAGTATAGAATCATCTATTGTAATGAGAAATTGAATTCTCTAGACAAACAGTTATAAGAGAAATAATCAACCAATGAATCAATGCTTCAAACTTACAATCTAACATTATATTCGGATAACTTGGTCGACGTTAATCGTTATGCATTTGTCATTTGTTCATCGCTAACATGTATAATAAACTTTTCTTATGGTGTAAATACTACATCATAACTGAAACAATGTATGCAACGATAATCATGTTCATTAAACCATGATGGAACTAATTGTTCCATTGTATCAATAACTTTTTTATGTGGAACAACAAGTTTAGGTATTTTATCCATGTCATAATGATTATATTCAACAATAGCTCGTGCTAAATTAATATTTCTTAAATAAATCTTTTGGTAATATTGATTCATTTGGCGTATTTGATAGATCTATTATTGTTGAAGAATTTTGTGCAACAATTGGTGGTATTGAACGATAGACATTTTAGCTTTATTTGCTACTCTATTCATGAATGATTTTTGAGCATAATGAGAAAGAATAGATAATTGAGAAAAAAAAATAAGTTTTTTATGGATTTCGAATTGATTTAAATCGACGTTGTTGTCGATTAATAGATAATGATGAGTAAGGACTTGTTAATGTCTGTGAAGGGATGACATTTTAATGAAGATGAAACTGTGCACTGTCAATAGATCATTCTTTCATGTGAAGACATACTTTTGGATATGTGTAGTTAGGATAGAGAAGCTTTATTGGTTGTTTAATTGACGAGAACAACAAAGCAAACGGCATGGCATTGATACTATTGATGTGTCGGATGTGAATGAATTAGAGAATATACTTAAGGTATACCAAAAGTAGTGGTAGTGGCACTATGCTACATTATAGACGGACTTGACAAAGGTTTCTCTCTATGTACACTGATAGTCTAAGCAATTCTCTTTAATATTTCAACATTCTTTATTTGCTATGACAATATTAGAGTTTCAATCATAGTGGTTCACCTCAGATTTTGTTGCATAAGGAAAACATCCGCTTCTGCATATAAGTCCGTACTGTAGTATATTTTATTTTCGGTAGCCAAGCTACACCCCTCAGAACAGTCGAAAAAGGACGTTTTTGTGAAGGTCAAGATATTTAAGATGAAGCACGATTTAGTGTATCTGTCATCGAACAACATCCATTCATTCCTTTTGCTAATGATGATCCTCATATCTACAATTGACGACTTGTCAAGTACAAGCAGATCTAAATCATGGTACCATCAAATGAAAAATCTCCGATCGTTGTTAACTTAAAAACGTTGCGATTAGCTAAATATCATAAAAGCTAGTCTTGAGAATTCTCATAAAAGATATTGTGTGAACTACAGGTCTGGTAGGTCGTTTTCGTCTTTAGTGTCTTTTTGACCCTTACGAAACTATTCATATGATCGTTCAACTGTTTTGAGAAGTGAAGCCCGTACGTCGAAAACAAAATACAGTTTATCATGAATAACTTTCGCTTGAATGTATAGTACAGTTCAGCTTTGGTCAAAATTCTCCTATTATTACACTTGCTGAAAAATTATACAACTGTAGATCACTGTTTGGGCTATCCGTATATACAGTAAGTTTCAAAATTATTCAACTGCATAATAGATAATTTTATATTCTTTTGTATATATCTCAAAAACTAGATAAGGTAGAATCATCTTGTTTTCGCCAGAATACAACCTATAGTCTTTAGTATATTAGTGAAAATTTTCAAATCAATCCATTGATCTGTTTAGTTGCTATTGACGATACAATCATACCATGCCGTTTTTCATGCTTCCAAAAGCACCCAACTACTCATTTTGCAAACTGTTGTACACCTGTTCTGAAACGAAATTGTTGTTATGATACATGAGTCAGTAGAGCAATTTCTGCTCTACGTAATTTCTAGAATGTTTAGTTAATTTTATTATTCAATATAACATTAACAAAAGTGCAAGAGGCTGCATTAGATATTCTATTTGAATAGACACTTCGTGTTGGAAGATTGTTTTAGTCGTCTTCTATGCATACATCAATCACGGATAGATGTTCTTGTACTGTACTATTCATGCATCGAAGAAGGTAAAAGTTATTTTAACAGTGTGGATTTGTAGAGAATCTTTGTTTCGTGGGAAATTCTTATATATGCAATCAAAATAAATTATATCACTCAAGTTATATACCTTTGTTAAGCTATGAATAGTAAAAGTAAAAAGCTTACCATAGCTCCATACAGGCAGACGATCAAAATTTAGAACCACGCACTATATTAAGCTTCATTTGATACATTCTTGTTTAGTAACATACATATCCACCATCTTGCTAGGATTGAAATAAGCTTTTTGGGTGTGTAAGTGTGCATGATGAAAACACGTTCATCCTCGCACACCCACACCCCTTGTGATGCTATTTGTAAGTAACCAGAACGTCCTCGAAAAAATTACAAAAGAGATCGATATCATTTAAATCTCGATACTTTCACTTCGGGTTGGAACAATTATTTTGTGAGTTTCCGTTCTTGAGATCATTACGACACAAACTGGCAACTTTTGATGAGTGTATCGAGAACAAAAAAAGAAAACTTGCGGAAGACTATATATGTGTTGTGCTTCGCACCGAATTAAAAACTCTCGAACGATTCCTATACAGTGCTTCGTACTGTAAATGCAGTCATATAGAAGGATTGGCACCAGTCGATTTGTATAATTAATAGTCGTTTTGATGGAGCATTTTTCTCTTGCTTTCTGAATAGATTTTTGAGCCAAACTGCACTATTGTAAACTTATTTTTTGTTACATATCTTCGCTTGTACAAACAAAAATGATAATAGAGCTTGTCTGACTAGCAAATATGTTTGTTCATTCGTCATTCTAATTTTATACTGTTGATTTGTGAAATAATTACGTACTCTACATTTGTAACTCGCTCGAGTCGTCTCGAGTTGGCACTTAGGATCGAAAGTGTGCGTGTCAAACCTTGTTCTTGTTCATACTTTCAAGTTTTTAAGCATTGATCGCAGAAGTGAGGGTATACACGCCCTCTCCTTCCTCCCAATGATTGAAAATTATCCATTACTATTCAGCAAGATTATTTTGAAACGTTCTCGAGATTTTTGTGTCACATATTCGAAATGACAAAACAAATATCTTCTTTACAATCAATACAAAATGTTAATGCCTGATCATATCTTTATTTGCAAAACTAATATCAACAACCAAACAAAATCTATCTGTGTGTCAAAATTTTATCTTTTTCTCTCTTTTCTTTCCAAACGCTTAGTTTTTTCTGTGTGTATTTCTAAAAGACAAAATAAGAGAGCAATGCAGGAATATCCATATACGCACATGAAAGAGAGAACGAACAAGAGAACGTCGCAGAAATCAAATATAACAACAATAACAAAAGTAATAATAAACAGAAATAAACATGTTTTCTTTTATAAAGTTGTTTATCTTTGTTGATTTTAAAGAAAAAATAATAATAACAATAAAAAAATTTCTTTTCATAATTGATAGATGACTTTATTGCTGCCAGCTGTACTTTTCTTTCTATTTATAAGACTAGTTGTTGTATTTGTTTCTTGATTATGAAGCTATTTAAAAATTAAAGACAAACAAGACTAGTTTTATTTTATCAATATATTTTATATTCTTACCTCGAATAAAATATGAATTTGTCGTGGAATATTGATTAATTCACGCATACGTCGTCTGAAGAAAAAAATTGTTTATCTTTCTCAATTAATTTCAACTTTTGATTAATATACCCTATACGAAATATAAGTTGTTGATCATGATGTACTGATGTCCAAAGTGCAATACGATCACAGCTTTTTCGTGCTGACAAAACAACACCATTTACATAATTTGTGTCTTGTGCATATTGACCACCAATGAGAGCCAACATCTATTCAAATTTTCAAGAAAAGTAAGGTTTTTTTTTACTTAAGATACAAAATAAACAATTAGAGAGAAACTTACTGAAGCAAGCCAACAAACATCAAGATTCAAATAGACCTGTTCTGGTTTCGAAAAATAAAGAACCCAACGACCTCCACTAGAATTTTGTGGATCTTCCCAACAAGGTAAAATAGAACTTTTAAATAACATATAATCACAACTTGGTGGTAAACGTGAAGCAACACGAAGATGATTAAAAAGGCTAAAAAAGAGAAAGAAAATTTCATATTAAATGACAAAAAAAAAACAAATGTACAGAATAAGACGTTTTAATTATCAAAATAAAGGTTTATTCATTAATGCCATCAAATGAGGTAAATTAAACATATGATTTCTATGAAGCTTCCCATTGGTGAAGATAATCGAATTCGATATTATAGATATTCTTTTCTAGTAAACTAATCAGAAAAGCAGTAGCTACAACGATTTATTTTTTTATGATATATTGGCTTTCTTAAAACCATCAAAATTATTCTTTGATAGTATAGAGCAATGTCGAATAAATCCCAGAAAAGTCGTTAATCATGAAGAATGATGCTTAGTAACAAAATTTTCTCGAATTTCTGCACATGAATGAATTATCTCAGGTGCATATACCTCGCACCTACGTGAGACCTGATATTTACTTCTATTATAACAAAAATCGACGATTTCTAATGATAAACTGAAATTAATTAATGATTCTGTCAAATTGTAATATTTTCTTTCATTATTAGTTTTAGTCAGGTTTATCTGGAACTTTACATAGAAAGAATCGATGCACTATAAATTAAACTGCTATTTTAAACATAGTCGCACATAACGACCACTTCACTCAAACAGACTCATATACCATAGAGTAGCGGATGACTCAATCCTCTCCAAAAACATTTGGACTTCTTCTAGAAATGAGACGATTCTATTGTTATAGATAAAGTAAATACCTGCTTGTCAGCTTCAAATGGGGGCTACGTTCTCTGTATACATTTTTTTCTGGCTCTGCCACTATGATAATCGTTCATTTGAATTCTCTTGATCTAATCATTTTTTTTTCTCATGTCCAAAAAGTCGAATTTTTATTTTTACCAAAGTAAACCATTGATAACGTAAAATTCATTCGAAGTTATTCTATTAACTTACGCCCAAAATTCTTCGACATAACCAAATGTTGCTAATTTCATTAAATTATCTTGCCAATCTTTTCCTTGTTGATTTTTTAAATACCAAAACGACCATTGATGTTCAAGCGGATGTATCAATTCAAGTTGCTTATTCATTAAAATAAGTGGTACTGGTGATTCATTTGTTTCTAATGTTGAACCATTTGATGATGATGATGATAATAAATGTGATTCATCTTTACGTTCACCATTATTCAATAATTTTTTTTCAAGTAAATTTTTTATATTTATTGGTTTAATAGTATTTAATTGAATTTGTTCAACTAAAATTTAAAAAAAAAAATAATTTTTTTTGTCTATTTAAATAAAGATAATTATTTTACACACATTTATCGTTTATTTGAATAATATTTTCTTTGATATCATCAAGTAATTCATTAACAATATTGGTTGTTGATTCTGTAATAAGATTTGTCATTTTATTTTTATCTACTATTTCTTTTTACAATCTATTTAACTACAAAGGTTCGACTTATGTATGTATGTATATAAAAGAAAGTTTTAACTAACTAGAAGAATAATGATCATACCTCGAATCTATGTGTGATTCATATCCTGATGATACCGCGCATGTTATTTATTTAAATAAAAATAAAAATAAATAATTATTTCAATAAAAAATTTAAAAGATATTGAAATCTAATTTCATTTTTATTTCAAATAGAAAGAAATGAAAAATGCATTGCTGCATTATGTTATTCAATTGAAAAGGTATGCTATTGGATGATTCGCACGTGGATGATTATTTTTTTGATTTTAATAATTTTTATTTCAAATATTATATTAAAATGTATCGTTATTATATAAATTGTAAAAATTGGAAACCAACACGTGATGAATGGATTTATGCGACACGTTGTATTACAAAAATTGAAGTTGAACGTATTGATCAATTTTTATTTCAACGTGATGCAAAATTTGCTCTTTGTGGACAATTATTAATACGTTATCTTTTATCAAAAGCATTTCAACGTAAAAGTTCATCATTTCAAATTCAACGTAGTGAACGTGGACGTCCATTTATTGAGTCAACACCGAAATTTGATTTTAATCTTTCACATCATAATCAATTAGTTTGTATTGCTGGAACATTTGATGGACAAATTGGTTGCGATACAATGGAATATAGAATAAATAGTGAACCAAAAGAATCTATTGAATCATTAACAAATTTACTTCGAGGAGAATTTACAAAAAATGAATATGATTTTATATTAAATAAAAGTAAAGATGAAAAAATACGTTTTTGTCATTTTTATCGTTTATGGGGTTTAAAAGAAAGTTACGTTAAATGGTTAGGTTATGGTATTGGTTTTAAATTATCAAGATTAAATTTTTGTATAGAAACAGATAATTTTGATGAAAATAATTCTCAACAAGTTTTATCTGATACTAAATTAGAAATAGATAATAAATTAATTGATGAAAAACTTCGTTTTGATGAACAAATTATTTATTTACAAGATAATGAGCAACAAATTATAACATTATGTTTATCAAATAGAAATACTTGTCAACCATTTATTGAATTAACTATCGATGATATACTTAAAGATTGTACACCATTAGATGATAATGAACATGATGAAGAAAAATGGTGGCATAGTTTTCAAAGAAAAAAATTACAATAAATATTCAATGTAAGTTATCAATGTTAAGATTAATACAAAGGTTTCTTACTTCATGAGGTGACATTAGGGAATATTTTATATTGAAATTCAAATTATATTTACGACTTTGTCACGTCTTGTATAAAGAAATGACCTTCGGTTGACGAATAGTTAAATATTTACTAAAAAGTTTTGAAAGTTTCAAAGAAAACAAACTTA
Source organism: Rotaria sp. Silwood2 (assembly GCA_905329745.1). NCBI lineage: Eukaryota > Metazoa > Rotifera > Eurotatoria > Philodinida > Philodinidae > Rotaria > Rotaria sp. Silwood2. Next base: position 1,280,122 of record CAJNSZ010000024.1, read on the forward strand.
TCTTTTTTGGAGATACTCAACTTTTAAATGGATTTGACTATTGTGTTCTTCTGTATTAAGCTGCTCTCTTTTAGAAATCGAATATCTCGAGAAAGACATATTTGCTTTCTTGGAAACTTGCAAAACTTTGAAATGGCTATGAGCTCTATCTATAGGTAATATTTCATGATAAAATTCTTTCATTTGATATGTTCGGAAATATCTTGCTCTGACTAAAAAATTCACTAAAACAGTCATAAATCTTCTCCAGTAGGCTATGACTAGACCAAAGATCTACTCGTATGTAGTTATAATATCAATTCGAACGGCATCATTTCGTCCTAACTATTATTACAAAGATTATTCTCTTGAAAGTTATGAAATATTTTTGTCATTTTCCTGAACATATGTATATAGTTTTATGATAACTATTTTCTAAAATTTTTATTCAGTACTTGGCTTATCAAAACTGATCTATTTATTTATATTAAAATGGTAAGAAGCTTATAAGTGTAACCAAGATAATTATATATTCACATCTAGCTATTTTCAACAGTTCTCGTCAGAATTTAAAACAATTAATCAATATTTAGTTAACAAATTATTATCTGGTAATCAATTAATGCTAAGCTTTATTTTGAAAAAATATGCCTTTCATTTTTCTATTTTGTTTTTGATTTTTCATGCTTACATGTCTAATATGTTGACTATGTCTTTTTATTAAAATATTTATTGGTTTTTCAAATCTATTGATGTTACTAATAATTCCGAAATCTCAAGTTTATAGACAATAAAAATAATCAAAATAAAATTTCTGTTCTTTTATTCAGAGACAAAAATATTTAAATAATAAAGAATTATTCTTTTAGTATCTCTGTAATATTTCGACCATCTTTTTATCTAATTGAACATTTTATTTTAGAAACTATTCATCTTTCAATTCTCGAGAACAAAATTTATTTATATTTGCTTAAATATTTGCATTAAATTGTTGTCCGATGCAAGAAAGTCTTGACATTGGATGGTCGTTTATATGTAGCTTTAGTCTAGTTTATCGATACTACAAGTCTATCTCATACACTTTAGCTTCATGATGTTAAATGGAGGTTTATTAACAAATCAATTATCTCAATATGAATAAAGAGCAGTTAGAAAAAAAAATAAACATAAATTCTTTTATTTCAAGTATTTAGTTGGATAGAAATAAGTATTTTATTTTTCTAGACAATTGAAAAAATAAATCTTTTAAAAAATAAATTCCAATGGGTAAAACGATGGTCGTAATATTTCAATTATCAAAACAAATATAATTTTCTGATGCTGAATGAATAAACCATAGGTTATATTAATTGAATAGTTAATCAATAGAACATAGATTATTGTTGAAATTATTAATCAATCCTTTCATCTTCAAATTTGGATCAATTTGAGTACGTTATTTTCAAGAGAAGTTTGTAAATACTCTGAAATTTAATAGTTTAATCTGTAATTTTCTTTCGTTGACTTAAAATATTTTCATGAGAACTTATCTCATATGTTTTTCTCTGTCTTTTTAAACTTGATATTATTTAAATATACAAAAAAGAAATATGAGTAAAAGCACAACTTTTGTAATAAAATGTATTCATTAGTTTTCTTTTCTTTTTGATAAATATTTTTCTATACAATTTGTTCTCGAGCAATGTAATGATAAGTTGAAAATGTTCGTTCAATTTTTAATCAATTTTCTAATTTCTATTCTATTAAGTAAATAAAAAATTTAATTTATCATTAATACCTCTCTAACTTGCATATTTGAGATAGTCTTGAGTATCAAAAATAGAAAAAAAAAGAATAATAATATACAAAAACAAAAGAAAACAAAACCAACCCATCAATAAAAAATATGAATATTGATAAACAGTAAAAATTTGGTAAAAGAAAGCATGATGCTCATCACAAATATGCAGCATATGATGAATATAGATAAAAAAGAAATTAAACATCGTCCGATTTTTCAAGAATATTACTTCGTCGATTCCGTTTCGGTTTTTCTATATGACTATTCTTATTCATTGATGATCTTTTTCGTCGTCGTTGTGTTTTTACATGATGATGATTCGTTGATGTCGATGATTGTAAATGTGATTTTTTTCGATGTTGTTGGTTTGCCGAGTGATGATTATTTGTTAAAATGTCTGTATTACGTTTTTGTTCATTTGAAGAAATATGAGTTATTGGTTTTGTCTTTGATATATTCTTAAACGGTTTCATCTCATAATCAGAACATAGACTAACATGTGAAATTCTATCATTATCATCATCATCATCATCTGATGAAGAAGTTTCAATCATGCTGTAATTTGTATTTGGTTTCGATGTTTTAGGTTTAGTTGTTGTTGATGATATTTGTTGAGAAATAAGTTCATTATTGGGTGTTTTTTGCGATATACCGTTAGTTTTATTATATTCCGACGTTAAGTTTTTAATAGATATTTTTTCTTCTTCTGTTTGATCTCTTTTTTCATTCGATTTTCGAGTTAATAATTTTAACTTTTGCTGATGTTTTGTTTCATCATCACTATCAATTTTAGTCTTAGTAACGTCTACTGTTGTTGTTGCAGATTTTTTAGTTTTTACTGGTTCAGTTTTTGATTCCTCTATAAATACTTCATCATCATCTTCATTCTCACTATCTGAATCTTTACTACTATTTTCATCACTTTTACTAGCATCTTTATCATATGTACGTCTAGGAACATACGAATCTAAGCTACTAGAGGAGTCATATATATCACGAGATTTGTTAGTATTAGTTGGTTTTTTTATCGGAATACCATTATCAATTAATATAGGACATTTTTTGCATGTACCATGATAAAGTAATCGCCTTAATAAAGTCCACGAATTATTTTCAAATGTAAAGAATGTGAAACATTGAAGTATAATGCTTGATATACGTAATGCAAAACATATTTTTAAACTTGTTGAATATGTATCGTTTCTTGTAATTAATTGTGTAACTGTCGTAGCCATTGATGCAAAATAAAATGGAAATGAAAGAAGTACATTTAAGAAAAGAAATATAAGACATAATAATGTCATATAACGATCGTTAGATTTTTTCACTTTGTTTCCTGGTTTACAAAAATTTAGCGTAAGAAAACTATAGAATATTGAAATAGCCATGGATTTAATAATTAATACAATTAATATAATAAATAAAACAATAAATAAAACTTTAAATACTGATGATAAACGACCATCAATTGAACACCGATAAGATGTTGAAACAAATTTATCTAAAAAATCACGAGCCATTGGTGGAGCTATATTTTTAACATTATTTTCAATTGTTTTCCAAACTTGTCCTTTTATTAACATAATTGTTGTCAAAATTGCAATAAAAATAATCCAAATAAAAAATAAAATAACTTGAATTACATAGGTTTTTGAAAATATTCTAGTACAAGCCGTTGTTGCACTGAATCGTTTTGATAATCGTTCCAGCGTAAGAAAAAATAGTGCAAAATGCATAACTGGAATTGTTATGTACATACCTAAATATTTAAAATTTGAAGATATAATCCACATAAATTGGCGTAAGCTGAAGAGTAGTCAGTCTCTCTCCCCAACAAACGATTGGGTATGGTTTAAAAAATGGCTTGGACCTCTTGTAAAATTATTACTCTAGTGGGTCTACGCCCTTTCTGAAAATATGGTCAGGGGCAGAGTCCTGATACAGAAAATCGGAGAAAAAAAGTATCTCGTATCTTCTAGAGAACTATCTACTTCGTATTAGAAAATTTCATTGAGAGTATCAAAGTACAGTTCGACCGGATTCGAATAGTTTGGACTTGACGGACTTAAATCAGGTGGGCTGAGCCGTTCCCTACGACTTTTTTCTCTGATTATGTGACCATCAAAAAGATGAGCGATAATTTTAATAGATAAAAGCGTAAATCATTGTATTTTGATGATAAAAACTTATTGCTAGTACATGCGGTAAATTCACTCTTCCGAAAGGACATTTCGAAAGTCAGGAAGGACAAATAAATAATATGTGTGCGTAATAATTATGAACTTCAGAAAGGTAAACGCTATCTACGTAGAGATGTCGCACTACCAAATCGCACGCTAGATGAAACAGTTTTTAGTTAATAAACTAGACAAATTCGAGTCAATTGAAAGCTTTCTCTATCAAACTAACAAATTTAAAATATTGACTGTCATTCGCATGCACCGACCAAGATATTTGAATTTGAAGATATTGACAGTATATATAAATAAAGTACTAGTTCATCGAGTTGCAATAAAAAAAGTATGCTTCAAATCATAAAAAAAGAAATTTTTACAATTAGAAATTTGAGTTTATTTTCTCTTATGTTTGAAAATGATGGTATCTTGCATATTTTTCGTGAAATTTCGTTTTTTATGATTTGAAACATACTTTTTCTTATACAATTTGATGAGCTCTATACAACCCTCATAAAAAAAGACTTAGTTGAATCGTAAGTATCTTATATATTCTGTAAATATCTTAAAATTCGAATATTTCGGTCTTTGCAAGCCAAGGTCAACCTATATTTTTAAATTTGTTAGTTTGACAATGAATGTTTAAACTTGACCCGAATACATCTAGTCATAATAACTAACAACAGAAACACATTCATTGTAAGCTTTCTTTAATCAAAATATCTTCATTAAGTTTATAAACGACTTTTCTTAATAAAATTTAGTAGCATCCATAAACACAATAATAATATATGAGAGCATAATCAATTTTCGCAAAGAAAATTATGTTAGATATTTGTTTGATTTCATTGAATTAATAATAAGCATTAACATCTAAATGTTGACAATGAAAACAACTAAAATAGTTTAAGTTCATATGAACTGCCTCAAAAGAAATAACTTATGTCAAATGATTTAACAAAATATCAACTCATTCACTCTGATAAAACTTACAGATAGATTTTACAATTGAAAGCAATAACGAAATATGAAGGCTCCTATTCATGAGTTTATATTGCGCTTTAAAACAATGCTATTCATTAATAGAATGTGATTAATTCATTTTCTTCTGATTTTTCTTTATATTAGAAGATTGTTAAAATCCAACATCGAAAAGCATACTCTATGTCTATGAACTTGATTTTAAGGACATATAAGACGATTTATAATGATTACTTTTTTTCTTCCATTTCTCATAGAATACTTTTTTTCTAATTCGAATTTCATTAAAAATTATGAAATTGAATTGAAAAAGAAAGAATCCATATATTAACTATTCGAGGAGTGAGTCAATAGTGTTTTAAAATAATCAATCATGGATAATAATTTCTTCTGATTCTAACTAATATTAGAGATTCGCATGTAAAAAGTTCTTAAAAAAGATAAAAAATATACAAACCATAATTAGCAAAATTACAAAATAAACTTGTCATTTGAAAATTTTGTGCTACATTTATCATTGATAATAATATATAAATAAGATAAAATAATTCACATAAAAATATATGAAAAAATATCGTTCTAACACCACCTGTTTTCGTTCCATATTTTTCAACTGATATAAACATAGTTATTATTGTTGGAATTATACATAATATTGCAATAACCCATAAACAAATAATTATTACTTCGAAATAAACATCTTCAGCTGTATCAGGACTAAATAATGAATCATAAAAACCTTTTGAAAATGTTTGATTATCATCAGATGAACGTACGCCAGGAATCAATGTTTTTGTTTTATTAATAATTTTTTCAAGACCTGTTCGATCTTTTACAACATCAGTAAAATTCTGATATTTTTCACGTAAACTATGATATGTATCATTTGGTATTAATTGTCCACGAATAGATGATGTTATATTAGGTTTAATAACATTTTTAATTTTAGATTTCCAATAAGCACGTAATGATGGTTGTGAATCCGATGACATTTAAAAAGAAATTCTCTTATTCTTTTTTCTAGACAATATTAATCTATGTAAATAGACAAAATCTTACTATTATGGCTCATGTTATCTATGTATTATCGTTTATCAAAAATGACAATGAAAGAAAAAGAAATGTACAGGTGACAAATTTTCTGAGTTAAATTTTAAAAGCACCTGTTCTGTTATTGTTATAACGAAATTTATAATCCGTAAGACTTCAATAGTCATCATAATAAGTGAAAGTCTAAAATAAATAATGAGATTTTATGTACATACGTATAAAAAAGTGACAGTAGAATAATAACTGTATTATTGATTTGATAAAAGCTTTTTCTTTTTTTGAGTTTTGAATCAAAGAAAAAATCCAAAGGTAATTCAAAGAGTTGTATAGATAAGATGTTTATAATCAATACAGATAATTACGCTTGCTTTGGATTTTACTCAAATGTTGTGTAATGCTTGACTCAGGGCTGTTTTTCTTTTCTTTCGGTCAACATCTTTCTTTTTTCCTTTTTTTTGTTGGATTTTTACATTGGTTTTAGGTTGCTGCGCATTTCTTCTCGTCATAATGCTCTCTCTCTCTTTTTTCATCTAACGAATATTTAGTTTCTTTTTACCTTGAAAATTGTTGTAGTCTACAGATGATGTATATATAAATGTACGAAAAGAAAATAATTCAAGTATTGATGCATACAAAACGATAGAAACGAGGGCATGCTCGTTTGTTTGATGATTATTTTATACGATTGAGATTCGAAAGAAAGTGTAAAGTGTGTTTCTGTCTTTTTTTTCATCATTATTCTGATGATTAAATGATCACTTGAAGGTCGAGAAATAAAAATGCATAAGTTATTTCTTGTCTCTCTTGTTTCTTTGTTCTTTATATACAATAGTTTCACTATTAAAACTAAGAAACGATTTTTCTTCTCATATCATCAATGATATCATCAATAATTTTTCTTTCATGTAGCTTAACAAATTTACAACTGTTAGTCTTTCTATGGATACATTATTTGAATTTTTTTTTTAAATGAGTAATTCTATTCGTTTAGTCATCAGAGAATGTATGAAAATGATCGGTTTTCATCTTCACATACTAACATTAAATATACAAAATTAGAACATTTAATTGTTTGAATTGATGTTTAATGCTTACATAAAAGCTTTGCAGTGGTATCAGCTGAATAAATCATTAAACAAAAATAACGATGTTGAAAAACAATGCATCATTCAACCTTTTCGATATTTTTTTCTTCGATCTACTATTAACCTATTTATATAAGACAATGATATTATCAATAAAAAGACATCTGAATAAACAATCGAATACATTTATTCGTAACATATCTATGTGTTACTATTGAGTCATGAAAATGTTCTCAATTATTACTTTTTTCTCTACGATTATTAACAGAGTGTCATTATATACATGTTCGACAAGATCAGATTTTCAAGGTTTTTATTCTTACAGTTAAATAAAAACATTCATCTTGCTATTTTCATTAATTGTATTTGTCATTGTGAATAATTCAGAAGGTCACTCACAAATACTTATGACATCATATATTGCATGTTATAGTAGTCTTTTTTTGCAATACACATACATGACAGTTTTCCTTGTCCAAAATAGAATAAAGAGAAAAGAAAAAAAAAATCATTAATGTTCTCAAATGCTTGTGTCAATTCTTCAAATTTATGTGAAATTTCAATCACAATAAACTTTTTACGTCTATGTTCTTTTTAGAAAATGAATTACATATAATATGTGAAATAGTAATCGCTATTTCATCAAAGTAAATCATCATCAGTATACGACGCACGCAATACTATTATTGACAACGACATCTAGTTATATTGACTCATACTTATATATCTCGTAAAAGAATCAGATAATCTTCTTAAAAATATAAAATTCTTTGTTATTTAATGAAAAATAATACTAAAAAAAAAAAAGAATTAATCGTTTTCATGGTATTCAATATTAAGGTTTCACCTAGACTACAATCATCTTTCATAATAATCAACTCAGATATCTGCCAGTTCAATTCATTGATGTATTGAACAATAAGAAGATTAAAATAATTTTAAGAAAATCTATTTTAGATAATTTATATTAAAATAATGTCAGTTATTATATCAAATCGTCCTAAATCACAAATTAATGTAAGATAAAATAATACTAATCTTGTTTTTTAAAGAAGTTTTTCTGATAGATTTTGGATAAACGTATACCACGAAATCCGAAATATGAAAATATTCAGGCCACGATTGACTCAGGTTTTAAATAATATTGGCTTTTTTTTCAAAAACTATTCTATTGCTTTGGTTTTCTAGGAGATAGTCTTACAAAATTTCTTAAACGACATGAAGAATTACGTACTTGTAAGTTAAGAGAATTTTATTTATTCGAAACTAAATGTCAGATGAAAAATAACAATTTTACTTCAAAATTTTTTATATAGTAATATGTTCTACAAGATTTTTTTTATAAACAAGAGGTTTGAGATGTAGCGTATTTTTAAAGTGAAAGAAAATATCGTTCTCTACATTAACCATTCAAATTACCGTATAGAGAATTGATTAAAAGCGAAACACTTATGATTTGACTTTGTTCAAGTAGTTAAATACATTGGATAAAATAATTCTAATATTATTATGAGATAAATGGAATTTTTGAATTAGAGATGGATAATTTAATTCAATTCAACTGAATTTTTGAATTGAACTAAGTGACACAACTGTGATCTCAAGAAATTTGATATATGATGTTACACAAATCGACATATAAAGAAATGGATACTGTGCATGTTTATGACTCACATTGATCGAGATGTTCGGTAATACATTAAGGCCACAAGTGGATAACCTAGATATGCATGTCATATAAATACTCAAAACTAATAGCGATAACATTGTGCAAATATGAAAGTCAAGTAGGGGACTACGTTTATGACTCAGACACTTATGGATATATAGTTAACAAAACATGATTAGAAACAAAAAAGGAACACTTTATTTGTCTCAGGTTTTAAAAACTTTTTTTTCGCGAAATTTAGTAGAAATTTCATTTTTTAAATTGATTTGAATTAATGAGTTGCTCAGCTCGGATTTGAACAAGATGAAATCAAATTTCAATATTTTAATCTGAAGATAAAATGAATTTAATCATCAAGTTTTCTCTGATGAATCTCGTTCCTTTTTATGAATGCCGTAAACAATTTACCCAAAAGACATATACAGGGTGTTTCATAAGTTTTGAGGCTTGACAAAAATTAATACATACGCAAACAAAGAGTGATCTCAGACCAAAG